>PVKH010033684.1:0-11979 GCA_004027955.1 Chaetophractus vellerosus | reverse complement strand
AAGAGGAGTTGAGAAAAATGGGATAGAAAAAAATAGAAGGAATGAAGCAGCCTGTGGCAAATGCCAGGTAATGAGGACCAGAGGCCTCCTGAAAACAATCTGCAGCAACTTGCCTGGCATCTGCATGAGCCTGCTTGGAGGCACATTCCTGCCTTAAATTGGCAGGATCCAGCAACAACATCTTGATTCCAATCTCATGAGAGATTCAGAGCCAGAACCACCAACTAAGTCATCCATCTAGTTTCACCAATTACTTACAATAGTTTTTTTTGTTTGTTTGTTTCTTTGATTTTCTTTTTTTCCATTTTCAATTAAATGTACTGGATCCATATAAACTTTTTTTTTAATCATACAAAAAGTTAAACAACATATTTAGTTCAGAGTAATGCAATCATATGGTATTTATCCTTTTCTGTCTGGTTTGCTTCACTCAACATAATATCCTCCAGGCTCATCCATGTTGTCATATACTATACAACTTCACTTCTTACTGCTGCATAGTATTCCATTGTGTGAATACACCACAGTTTGTTTATCCATTTATCTGTTGATGGACACCTGGGCTGTTTACACCTTTTGACTATCATGAATAATGTCGCTATGAACATCGGTATGCAAATGTCTGTTCATGTCACTGCTTTCAGTTCTTCCGGGTATATACCCAGTAGTGGTATTGCAGGGTCACATGGAAAGTCTATATTCAAATTCTTTATGAACTGCCAAACAGTCCTCCACAGTGGCTGTACCATCCTGCATTCCAACCAACAATGAATAAGTGTTCCTATCTCTACACAGCCTCTCCAAAACTTGTAGTTCTCTGTCATTTTAATAGTGGCCATTCTGATAGGTATGAAATATCTCATTGTAGTTTTGATTCACATTTCCCTAATCATTAGTGATGTTGAGCATTTATTCATTTGTGTTTTTGCCATTTGTATTTCTTCTTTGGACAAATGTCTACTCAAGACTTTTGCCTATTTTTTAATTGGGTCATTTGTCTTTTTGTTGTTGAGTTGTAACATCACTTTACATAGATGGTATATTAAACCCTTATCAGATATGTGATTTCCAAATATTTTCTCCCATTGATTCAGCTTCCTTTTCATCCTTTTGACAAAGTCCTGTGAAGTGCAAAGTGTTTAATTTTAAAGAGGTCCCATTTATCTATTTTTCTTTTGTTGCACGTGCTTTGGGTGTAAGGTCCAAGAAACCACCACCTACTATGAGATCTTGAAAATGTTTCCCTACATTTCCTTCTAGTACTTTTATGGTTCTGGCTTCTATATTTAGGTATTTGATCTATTTTGAGTTGATTCTTGTATAGGGAGTGAGATAGGGGTCCTCTTTCATTCTTTTTGTTATAGATATTCAGTTGTCCCCACACCATTTGTTGAAGAGACTGTTTTGTCCCATTAACATTAACTTGGCGGGTTTGTCAAAAACCTGTTGATTGTATAGGTAAGGGTTTATTTATGGGTCTCTCAATTCTATTCCACTGATCGATGTGTCTATCTTTATGCCAGTATCATGCTGGTTTGACCACTGTAGCTTTGTAGTATGTTTCAAGGTCAGGCAGTGAAATTTCTCCCACTTTGCTCTTCTTTTACAGAATGCTTTTGACTATTCGAGTGCACTTTCCATTCCAAATGATTTTGTTAATTGCCTTTTCTAATTCAGTCAAGTAAACCTTGGGATTGTGATTGATATTGCATTGAATTTATAAATTAGCTTGGGTAAGATTGACATCTTCACAATATTCAGTCTCCCAATCCATGAACATGGAATATCTTTCCATTTGTTTAGTTCTTTTAAAATTTCTTTTAGCATTGTTTTGTAGTTTTCTGTATATAGGTCCTGCACTTCTTTGGTTAAATCAATTCTAAGTTATTTGAGTCTTTTTGTTGCTATGAAAATGGAATTTTTCCCCTGATTTCCTCCTCAGATTGTTCAGTACTAGTGTATAAAAACCTAACTGAATTTTGTGTGTTGATTTTGTATCCCGCCACTATGCTGAACTCATTTATTAGCTCAAGTAGCTTTGTTGTAGATACTTCAATATTTTCTAAGTACAGACCATGTCATCTGCAGACACTGAGAGTTTTATTTCCTCTTTTCCAATTTGGATGCCTTTATTATTATTTTCTTCTCTAATTGCCCTAGCTAGAACTTCTAGTACAATATTGTATAACAATGGTGACAGTGAGTATCCTTGTCTTTTGCCCCATCTTAGAGGGAAAGATTTCTACCATTCCCCATTGAGTATGATATTGGCTGTGTGGTTTTCATATATACCTTTTATCATATTGAGGAATTTTCCTTCTATTCCTAACTTTTCAAGCATTTTTATAAAAAAGGAATGCTGGATTTTGTCAAATGCCTTTTCTGCATCAATTGAGATGATAATGTATTTTTCCCCTTCAATTTGTTCATGTGGTGTATTACATTGATTGATTTCCTTATGTTGAACCAGCCTTGCATACCAGGAATAAATCCCATTTAGTTGTGATGTACAAATGCTTTGATGTGATGTTGGATTTGATTTGCAAGTATTTTGTTGAGAATTTTTGATCTATGTTCATTAGAGAGATTGATCTGTAATTTTCTTTTCTTGTGGTATCTTTATCTGACTTTGATATTAGGGTGATGTTGGGTTCGTAAAAAGTGGTGGGTAATTTTCCCTCCTCTTCAACTTTTTGGAAGAGTTTCAACAGGAGTGTTGTTAATTCTTTTTGAAATGCTTGGTAGAATTCACCTGTGAATCCATCTGGTCCTGTACTTTTCCTTGCTGGGAGATATTTGATGATAGGTTCAATCTCTTTAAATGTAATTGGTTTGTTAAGTTTGTATTTCTTTTAGCATCAGTGTAGGTTATTTTTGCATTTCCAGGAATTTGTCCATTTCTTCTAGGTTGTCTAGTTTGTAGGCATACAGTTTCTCATAATATCCTCTTATGATTTTTTTTATTACTGTGCTGTCATTTGTAATTTCCCCCCTTTCATTTGGATTGTATTTATTTGCATCTTCTCTCTTTTTCTTTGTTATTCTTGCTAGGGTTTTGTCAATATTATTGATTTTCTCAAAATACCAGCTTTTGATTTTTTTAATTTTCTATATAATTTTTATCCTCAATTCCATTATTTCTGCTCTAATCTTTATTATTTCTTTCCTTATGCTTGCCTTTGGATTGGCTTGCTGTTCTTACTCTAGTTTTCCTAGTTGTTCAGTTAACTCTTTGAGTTTAGCTCTTTCTTCATTTTTAATGTAGGCATTTTAGGATTAGAAATTTCCCTCTCAAGACTGCCTTCGCCATATCCCATAAGTTTTGATAAATTGTGTTCTCATTTTCATTTGTCTCAATATACTCACTGATTTCACTTGCAATTTCTTCTTTCACCTACCAATTATTTAGGAGTGCATTGTTCAGCCTGCATACATTTGTGAATTTACTTTTTTCCTGTCTATTATTGATTTCCAGTTTCATTACAATGTGATCTTAGGAGATGCTTTGCATAATTTCAGTCTTTTTATATTTCTTGAGAGCTGCACTGTGTCCTAATATGTGGTCTGTTCTGGAGAAATATCCATGGCACTTGAGACTAATGTGTAACCTGCTGATTTTGGATGAAGTGTTCTGTATATGTCTGTTAGTTCTACCTTGTTTATCATATGATTCAAATTCTTGGTTTCCTTGTTGATCTTCTGACTATTTTTTTTTTTTATCTTTTGATGTGAGTGGTGTGTTTGTCTCCAATGATTATTGTAGAGATGTCTATTTCTCACTTCAGTTTTGTCAGTTTTTCTCATGTATTTTGGGGCACCTTATTTAGGTGCATAGAAATTTATGACTGTTATATCTTCTAGGTGGATTGTCCCATTTATTAATATACTGTGTCCTTCCGTATTTCTCATAACGTTTTAGCATTTATAGTGTCTTTTGTCTGATATTAGTATAGCTACCTCTGCTCTTTTCTGGTTACTATTTCCGTGGAGTATCTTTTTCCAGCCATTTACTTTCAGTCATTTTGTATCACTGGGCCAAAGTGAGTTTCCTGTAAGCAGCATATGGATGGCTCATGTTTTTTTTTATCCATTCTGTCAGCTTGTGTCTTTTGATTGGGGAGTTTAATCCATTCACATTCAATGATGTTACTGTAAATGCAGTATTTACTTCCTACATTTTATTCTTTGGTTTTCCTATGTCATATCATATTTTTGTCTGTCTTTTTAGTCTTTTGGTTTTCCTTTCTGCTATTCTTTCTTCTATACTCTTTTTAAGCCTGTCTCCTTTCTTTTTCTTTCAGGTTCTAAGGCTTCCTTTAGTATTTCCTGCAATGGTGGATTCTTTTTTCAAACTCTCTTAGTTTCTGTTTGTTTGTGATTATTTCATACTCACCTTCATATTTGAAGGACATTTTTGCTGGATAAAGAATTCTCAGCTGGCAGTTTTTTCTTTCAGTATCCAAAGTGTATCATGCCAATCTCTTCTTGGCTCCATGGTTTTTGAAGAGAAAATCTGCATTAAGTCTTACTGTTTGTCTTTTGTACATGATGGTTTGCTTCTTCCTTGCTGCTCTGAGAAATTTCTCTTTATCTTTGACATTTGATATTCTCAGTAGTATGTGTCTTGGGATAGGTGTATTTGGGTTTATTCTGATTGGGGTACAGTGTGCTCCTTGGACATGTAAGTTCATTTCTTTCATGAGAGTTGGGAAATTTTCAGCTATTATTTCCTCAGATACACTTTCTGCCCCTTTTCCCTTTTCTTATCATTCTGGAACTCCCATAACACCTATGTTGTTGTGTTTTAAGTTGTCATTCAACTCTCTGAGGCCCTGCTCAATTTTTCCATTTTTTTCTCTCTCTGTTGTTTCCTCTCTTCAATTTTAGCTCTTCTGTCTCCAGTATCACTTATTCTTTCTTCTATCATTTTGAGTCTGCTGTTGTATGCTTCTAATGTGTTTTTTTATCTCACCTATTGTGTCTTTCATTCCCATGAGCACGGTTATTTCTCTGTTCAGGATTTCAAATTATTCTTTGTGCTTGTGCAATGTCTTCTTTGTGTCATTTATCACTTTAACCATATTGTCTTTCAACTCATTAATTTGATTTTGGAAATTTGGGTAGATCTTGCTGATTAGTTCTCTCAAATTCTACATCTCTTCTGGAGCTTTGATATGTTCCTTTTCTTGGGCCATGTCTTCTATTTTCTTAATATGGCTCATAATTTTTTGCTGATATCTGGCATCTGATTAGGATGTAGTTTACTCAGATGCTGAATTTCTTTCTCTTTTTTAGGGATTTAGTGGCAGGAGGCTGTGTGCTATCACTTCTTTAATTCTTGGCTCATCTTGGATTGTTAGGATTATCCTGTTGGTTTCTCCAAACTGGGTCCTGGACCCAGTAATTAGTTGTAGACTTGCTTCCTAGGGCCTTGGGGAGGGAGGCTACTTTTTAAAAATTTCTTGCATGCACTTCCTTGGTCTGTCAGCAGATGGCACTCTTTGGCAGCTATCAGTTCAATGCCTGGCTGGAGTGTATTTGTTGCAACACAGACCAGATCAATGTGCTAGAACTTCCTTTCTGGAGGCTATGAATCTTATAACTCCAACTTTCTCTGAGACAATTTTCCAGACTTTTCTGGAAGTCCCCTTCCTTTTCCCAGGTCGGTAATATTTCCACTCTCTTCTGAGTTCTCCATAATCAGTCCCTATTAGTAGAGGAGGAGATTGGGAGGGTTGTATATCTTTAGCCCCTTGCAGCCTCCAAAGGCAAACAATGGTACACCCCCACCTGGCCTGGAAGGATTCCTTAGATATTGTCAACAAAATTTGTGAGTTGAAAGCTGAGTCAGCTGTGTCCCTCTCTCCCCCCATTCCTGGGGCATCCTCAACATTTAGGTCCAGTTAGAAGAGAGGGAGGTTACAAGGGTTGGATTTCTCTAGTCTTTTGCTGGCTCCTCAAAGGGCTTATGGGACACAGCAGACTAAATTTTTTGGCAAGAAGCTGAGTCTGCCTTAGGCTGTGCCCTTCTCTCTCCCCTCTCCTGGGGTGGTAGATCCATAGAGCTCCCTTTGTCTGTAGCCTCAGGCCCAGAGGCCTGAAAATTCTAAAGTGTTTTTAGTGTGAGGAATTGTGCTGACAGCAGCAGTCACTGGTTTCAACTCACAGTTCTGTAGTAGTGGTTTACCTCCCTTGTCCTTCTCTCCTCTGGGCCATGTCCAGCTTTGTCTGGTGTCCTAAATTCTAGAAGATGTTTCTCTAGCCTGCTTCAGTCTGTCCTCTAAGTATTTTTCTTGAGGAGGAGAGATTCCTGTGTCTTTCTAGTGTGCCATCTTCCTCAAAGTCTACAATAGCTTTTCAACCTCCACAGGCTCATGCATTGAAGACAAGGTCTCAGTAGAAATTTGTCTCCTTCCCCCCTGCTCATTCTGGAGGTGGGAACCCTGGAGGTATATTGGGGAGTGTTGGTTTATAACTGGGCAGTCCAAGGTAATGGATGGACCAGATTTCCCTAGAAGAAAGTACCTGAGTTTTGCATTTGTTTGTCCTGGATATGTATTTGACATTAGTCCTGTTGTTGAATCTCATATTTGAGAGTTCCTTGGTAATATCATCCAAGTTACATGATTTTATCAACTACCCATGAGGTGGCAACCACTGAATCTGCACCTCCAGACCTGATCTTTCACAGGAGGTTTATGTTAATATATACAGTGCCTGCTTGGCATCCATTCACTCACAGTTCATTCACTTATATGTCCAACAAATTTCTTGAGTGTTCACTCTCTGTGGTGTTTAACTAGAAGTCCAGAAGAAAAGAATCACAGCACATTCCATACCACCAGGGAGATACAGTGCACAGGGTAGAGATGAGCAACAGAAGAACATTTTGGCCTCTTTATCACATTGATTTTCCATTTGGGGAATAGTACATGGATTTTCCTTTACAAGAATCACCAATGCCTTCATTCTAAAACTATTTTCTGCAAAACTCATTACAAATTAAAGTGACATCTGAATGTGATGGTAAAACCTCACATGCTACAGAGGATACACAGTGACTTCCTGTCCTCTGTTCACCTGTCTAAAATCTAAACACTACATAGAATGACATCCATGCTTCCACAATAACCTATGTATATGAAAGTGCATATGTCTATGTAGGTATAAATAGGTATTCAAGAAAATTGGAACATCCTGTGTATTCTGAAGCTGCCTCTTTCTCTCTGAATATTTAACTTGCCTAGTGTTCCATAGCCAAACATATTATTCTGTCTATTTTAAAATATGCTGCACATTGCATAAAAATCTAAATAAGAAATATATAAATATCATGAATATTTTTTCAAGAACCTGTGTTCTAATTCCACATCTCTGTTATTACCTGCCCCAGTTTTTTTCTTCACTTCATTAGTTAAAATAACCTCCATTTACTGAATTGTTAAAAATGCTATATGCATTGTGTCAAATCCTTCATCTAAAAGACCAAATGAATTTTCACAGAAGTTCTGTGAGGTACTAGTTATTATCTCAAAATTCAGAAATGAATAGCAAGACCTAAAGTTGATAACTTATCCAATACCTGTGTTCCTAAAGCAATTTCTCTATGCCTCCATATCACCATCAAAACACAGAGAAATGTGATTTTTTATCACATGTCTGTGAAGTAGCAAGGAAAGTCCTCAATAAATGGTAGCTTGTGTTCAGTAATAAAGTCACTAGTCAAAGGATGTCAAATGATCCTTCCCAGATAAGCAGACTCTTGAGCACTTGAGCAGGTGAGGAAATAAAGAAAAGGTTTCTGCCACATTTGCCCATTCCCAATTTTCTCAAAACCTTCTTCATTTGTTTCATGGCACATCTCCCTCTCTTGGTTATCCTCTTAACACCCTAGCCATTCTTGAAAGTCCTTTGCCAGATCTTCCTTTGCTCTCCCAGAAATGTTAGGATGTCTTAGTCCTACAACTCTTCTGCTGTCAATCTACAGTCTCTCCCTATGTAACCTCATATTGTCGAGTTTTAAAACCTTTGTAATGGTGATGAGTCTAAAACTGTCTCCAGCCTGACCTGGGCTCTGAGTTCCATACTGACCAGCAAATTGCAAGTGCCTAATTTGACCTTTCCACTTGGGCACCTAATATACATCTTCAAGCTTAGCAGGCCCTAAAATACCTCTTGGTCTACCTTCCCCAACTCTGTCCAATATAGCATGCCCCTTAAATATTTTCTTTTACCAATATACCCAAATTCATTTCAGGGAAACATCCACAGCAAAACCCAAAAATTCATCAATATTTCACTTTCCCTCACTTTATTCATACAACCCATCATCAAATAATGTTTGTTTTAACAAAGCAAACTCTTTTGTTAAATTCTTTTTTAATGATTCAATTTTAAATTTTAAGTATGACAATACTATGATCAATTTTTAAAAATTAGCTTTTATCTTTTAGTGACATTCTAAAATTTTACAGATAGGGTTATATGATCTAAGAACTTTGAGTCAAAATAATTAATGGGGAGAGGAAGAGGATCTGGTTTTCATGAAGCAAAATTGACCATGAAAATTGTTGAAGCTGCTT
Source organism: Chaetophractus vellerosus (assembly GCA_004027955.1). Lineage (NCBI taxonomy): Eukaryota > Metazoa > Chordata > Mammalia > Cingulata > Chlamyphoridae > Chaetophractus > Chaetophractus vellerosus. Next base: position 3,397 of record PVKH010033684.1, on the reverse strand, counting down.
GATGGATCTAGAGGTGTTCATGATACCATTCTATCTAATTTCTTACAGGATAGAAATTGTCTATAATCAAAAGTTAAAATGTACAAGTATAGATAGTCTTTCTTATATTGGTACACTGTGTACAATCATCTTTCCCTTGGTCTCCAAAATAGAAAGCTATGAGAAAAATACTGTGCAATTTTAAAGTCTGAGGGAGACTATTACATATGTAAATTTATATAAACAAAAATACAATTATTACAGTATTTATGGATGCATAAATAAAATATCAGATAGCATTCATTTCATATTTACCCCATATGCAGTTGAAAATTCCCCAATAACCAGTTACAATAACTGTTATAATAATGACTTCATCTTCCACCACTGCTCACTCCAGATAATGAAGCCAAACTTTCCTGCCCAGGCACAAGGCAGGTCAAGTTAGCATCACCTCTGCCCGAGTTCTTCCAAAGCCTCCTACGGGGTCTACCCACATATTACTGGGGAAACCCTTTGTGTTTTTCATAGCCACCTTCTTTAACGTGGCAATTCTAATGATGCCATTTTTTTCCTCTAAATACTGCAAAAGCCCAAGAGCATTTAATTACTCCTAGAAAAAAAAGTAACATTCTTTTTTTTTTTTTTTTTGCTAATCATATGACTTTACTTATTTATTTAGTTATTTTTAAGATACTTAGTTTACACAAATGTTACATAACAAAAACATGGGGGATTCCCATATGCCCCACTCTCCACACTTCCCCCATTTTCCCACATTAATAACATCTTCATTAGTGTGGTACATTCTTTGAAATTGATGAACACATTTTGGAGCATTACCACTAAGCATGGATTATTGTTTACATTGTAGTTTACACTCTCTTCCACACAATTCTGTACGTTATGTCAAGATATATACTGGTGTGTTTCTGTCATTGCCATGTCATTCAGGATGATTCCCAAGTCCCCAAAATGCTCCTGTATTACACCTGTATTTCCCTCTCCCTGCCCTCAGAACCTCCAATGGCCACAGCCTCCACATCAATGATATAATTTCTTCCATTGGTAGAATCACAGTAAGTCTATAGTAGAATACCAGTAAGTCTATTTTAGTCCATATTACATTCCCCAATTCTGAGGATTCTGAGATGGTAATGCCCACTCCACCTCTAATTGAGAGGGTGCTTCAATACCACATGGCTGAAGGATGGGACTTTCTTGCTTGAAGTTGTAGACTGACTCTCTCAGTTCCTTGGTATGGTGGTTGTCCATCATCTCCTCCTTTTTAGTTGTCCTGGGTGAGTCCAATGAATTGGAGAGTAGATGTGGCAATTCAGATGTGATTCAGGGTCCAGCTGGCACATGGACAGCGAAAGATTTAAGTCTCTTGGATGTATACTTACCAACTCTAGTAGTAACTATAGGTTTAAATAGAAGGGACATTACAGCCATGTGTAAGGAAACCCCAACTGAATCCAACTCTTTCATATCCTGAAGCATAAATTCCAAAGTAGGGTCTACAGGCAAGGCACCAAACTCCTGCGCTATCTGCCCTGACTATAGTGTCTGGAGTCTCCAGAGCCGTCAGGAGCCCTGGTATTTGGAGTAGTACATACTTTGGCTGTCAATGAGATCCTGCTGAGATGGGCATGAGTGTAATTTCTGGAATGACCTCCTGACTCACTTTGAAGTCTCTTAGCCATAGAATCCATTTATCTTTACCTTTCCCCCTTCTTGGTCAAGATCTTTTTCCAGTTGCATTGCAAGTTGGTAGAATCACAACTTGCTTGGTAGTAATCCCTTGATGCCAGGGAGCCACATCTCTGGGAGTCATGTCCCACACTGAGGGGAAGTTATTGCATTTGTATGTTGAGTTTGGCTTAGAGGAGCCACATTTGATCAACAAGGAGGCTCTCAGTATGTAAACTCTTAGGCTCCCTATAATATTAGGCTAAGTTTCAATTTCAAGAGTTATGGTTCATAAGCACAGTCATCAATATCAAGGGTCCATCAATGGGCCATCCTCCTTCACTAGTCATTGCCTCTGTACTCAGGAGATTCTTGCTGTTCCATTAGAAAATGTGGCAGAGCTCCCCAGGATGGGAATTTGATATTCTTTCAGTTATTGTGTGAATCTCCAACCACCATGACAATGCCCCATGAACCTTTTAACACATTTATATGTCTTATATATATGCTCAGGTGAACTTCCTCCCATGTATCTCCCATTGCTGACACCCTACACCAATGATCCTGCACTGCCACAGTTGTAACCTCTCTGTGATCCAAAACTTCTTCAAAAATGAACCCAAGAAAAGAGCCAAATACTATTAATAAGGAAATGAAATAATAATGATAGTTTTAAAAATAAGAATTAAAATACAAAAATTTTTTAAATTGAATTTTTTTTTAAATTGGGAAAATAAAAAATAATGTAAAAATATTCATCTTTTTGACATTTTGGATTTCATCACTCTAATATTTGTTGTCCTGTATGTACAATGATTATTCTTCCATTTATTCCCCTAGTGTCTTACTTTTTTTTCATTTTGCCTTCGAAGAAGTTTTAGGGTTACAGAAAAGTCATGTGTAGAATAAAGGGAACTCTAATACACCCAACATCCTCCCCCCTTTACCCCTTCCCCTCTTATAACATTTTATATGTGATGGTACATTTGTTACAACTGATGTACAAATATTGAAACATAGCTACTAACCATGGTCAATAGTTTACATTATGGTTTACATTTTGGACCACACACTTTTTTTTAAACCCTATTTTGTAAATTTAATAATTGAAAATATAAACAATTAAAAGCTGAAAAGGAAACACAGTTGAAAAAAAACATACATTTCTTAATTAAATGTACTAGATACATATAATTTTTTTTTAATCATACAATATGTTACACAATATATTTGGTTCGTAGTAACAGTCATACAGTATTTGTCCTTTTCTGTCTGGCTTGCCCTGCTCAACATAATGTTCTCCAGGTTCATTCATGTTGTCAAATGCTTTATGACTTCATTTCTTCTTACAGCTGCATAATATTCCATCCAGTGAATACACCACGGTTTGTTTATCCATTCATCAGTTGGTGGAGAGCTATTTCCAGTTTTGGGCAATCATGAATAATGCCACTATGAACATCGTTGTGCAGATGCCTATTCCTGTCACTGCCCTCTGGTATAAACCCACTAGTGGTATTGGAGGATCACGTGGCAAGTCTATATTCAACTTCTTTAGGACCTGCCAAACAGTCCTCCACAGTGGCTGTACCATTCTGCATTCTGACCAACAGTGAATAAGTGTTCCTATCTCTCCACATCCTCTCCAACACTTCTAGTTTCAGTCTTTTTAATAGTGACCATTCTGATAGATGTGAAATGATATCTCATTGTAGTTTTGATTTGC
>PVKH010033683.1:0-11976 GCA_004027955.1 Chaetophractus vellerosus | reverse complement strand
ACCACTGAAAGTTACTGTCCTGAACAAGCATCTGCTTGTTCCCAGAATCCCAGGTTAAGGTTAGGCCTTTGCATTAGACCTAACTTCTCACCTGGGAAGCGGAATGGAAACAGACCGCAACATCGGCCCACAGTAGAAAAGGAGGTGGGGTAGGTAGGCAAGGGCTGGAAGATGGCCTCTGAGACTGCGTCTGTGATTTCCCCAGCAGTAAGGAGCTACCCAAAGAGTCCCTTAGACTTGCCTAAATCTCAAAGACATTTTCGAATTCGTTTGTAATGTCGCCATTAACCTAAAATTTACCTGGAAGAAATAAAGGGAATGAGAGAGGAAGGTAAGGAGGAATGAAGAGAGGGAGGGTAAAATAAAGGAAAAAAGGAACAAACAGGTCTTTAATGAGAAATTTTGATGAAAAAACAAAATATTTTTTGAAAGAACAAAGTCATTTTGGGAAAAAAAACACATACTGGTGTTATTCTTCAGTTTTGCTGTAGATTCATCACCTTTTTCTTTGTCTCCTCTTGGTCACTCTTCTTATCAAGTAGCAATTTTCCCAAATAAAAAAGAATAAAAAGCACAGTGTGCTCCTTTTTTTAAATGGAAATGTTTTATTTTTAAAGAAGCTTTAGATTACATAAATGTTACATAGAAAATATAGGGGATTCCCACCTTGCCTCTCTCCCTCCCACACTTTTCCCCATTAACAACATCTTTCATTAAATGTGGTACGTTTGTTACAATTAATGAACACATTTTAGAGCATTTGGCTACTAACCATGGTCTATAGTTTAGATTATAGTTTACACTTTGCATCACACACTTTTATAGGCTTTGACAAAATGTCTAATGGCCTATATCCATCATTGAAATGTCATTCAGAACAATCCTAATGTCCCCAAAATGCCTATTCTTCCCTCTCCTTCCCCTCAGAAACTTTGGTGGCCACTGCCTTTATATCAATGTTACAAGTTCTTCCGTTACTAGAATAATAATAAGTCTACTTTAGTCCATAATTTCATTTCTCCCTTATGTTCGTTCATTCCTCAAAAATCTTGAGGATTTGGGGATGGTGATGCCCACTCTGTTCCCTGTTGAGAGGGCGCTTAGACCCTAGGGCAGATGGGTAGAACTGTCTTGCTTGCAGTTGTAGATACTGTTTTCCTTTTTAGTATTAATTATTTCCCTTTATCTATTCCTATGATTTAGGGTACATAGATGATTTTAAGTTCCTCTTTAGGGCACTTTTAACTTTTTATTACTTGCTTTTCCCAACAGAACTGAGTGTAGAAAATTATTTTAAAGAATTATAACATCATCTATTCATGTCACATGATCAATTTGGCAAAATATTTCTGAACTCTGCTTCACTATGTTATATTCCAGAATGCTTCCATATTCAAAGGCATCTTTTGCTGCTTTGTGTTCATTATCTTCTAAGGACCTTTATTAATACATTCAGCACAAATGTATTGTGGGTTTTTGTGTCTATCGTGTACCCCCAACCTCTTCAGCTCCCAGGGCTCTAGCAATGAGCCAGACATCCCTGCTCTCAGGTCCTTAAGAGACTGATCCAATCACACAGAATGATTAAAAACATAAATATCCAATTTATACAAAACCACTTCAATAGCACACCTTAATCATTAAGCATTTAATCATGCATTACTCCTCTCTCTTTAAAGCACCATAGTAAGCAATTGAGAAAAATAATCATTCTGGGTCACTTCCCTGAAATAGGAAAAAAAATGAATTTTATAAACTTCTAAGCTTTGCTTCAAATACAATTATATTTTTGTTTGTTTGCTTTTCATTTTTCAACTTGGTAAAATGTCTGTAATGTTAATTGGGCTATTTATCAATTGTCAGCATGTAACTTTTTTTAAATTTAAATTCTGTTCTCGGCATTCATTTTTCATATCATTTAATATTGCAGAGTGCACCCTTTTAAACTGTGTGCCCTATGAACAAAACCATAAAGCATAAATAATACCTGAAACCTGAAGTAATGTTAAATTCCTCAACTAATTGGATTGAGCCCTGTTAAAAGAGTATATAGACCAATGAAAACAAGTTTGTTTTGACCATTACTGCACCAAATAAAGAACTTTTATAAGAGTACAGATGTTATCCACATCATTAGCAGGGGAAATTGATAGTACCTTTTAAAATTAGTACATGCCCTTGGCCTAAAATTTGTTGGATTAAGTGGAATTTAAGAAGAAAAAATATATTCTATATCCCTTTTGCACTATTTCACAACTGCTAGCAGATTTTAAACTATCAAGTGACCCAAAGAAAAAGCATTACAACTCTGAAGGACTCAAAAGCAATTTGGTGAAATGTTATTTGAAATCTCTGAGGCTTCTAAAGGCCAAACACATGGAAGTTTATTTTCCATTTTTACTGACTGTAGTTTTATCCAGACCAATGGTCCTTTCATTTCATGGTATTTTTTCAACCCATTGCTCTAAATTCCCAGATCTCTCCACAATCAGGATGCCGGAAAAAGCAGAGTGCAATTACCACCTCTAGATCCTATCTGGCAGTTACTTGAACTGACAGTCACTTTCCAAACTGCTATAAATGCGTTAGACTGCCTTTGACCTTTTTCCTCATCTCAGTGAGCTACAAAGGAGAAACTCTCCCTGAACTGTATTTTTCTCCTAAGATCCATAACTTGTAAAGCCTTCAAACTGCGGTTTCCTGATCTTAAGAGAATGCAGTCACAATCTAGTGCCCCCAGAAATTTCCTGTAGATTCCGGGTTGCTGCTTCTACATTTTTGAATAGTACAAAATACTAGTAAGCAGTTGTTTCTTACCAGAAATCACAGTTGAGCTTGTGAATTTTATCTGATATAATATAAATTCACGGCTGTACTGTTTTTATTTTGCTGAATAAGGAAATGTATAGAAAATAATTGGGCTGAGGAAAAGTTTTGTTATTTTATTCTTTTATGTTCATTTTTTACTATACTTTGTTGTACTTTGTAGATACACTGTCTCATATTGCTTCATTTTTGTTGTCTTTCTGGGTGGACTATAAATTCTTCAGACCAATGAAGACATTTCCTAATTTATAAAAGCCTCCCTTCATGCCTGACTCTAAATAAATTTGTGATGAATAAAAGCTTACTGTAATAACTAATTGGTTAATTAATTAATGACCACTTGCTTCCAAAGTAGTAAATTCTGCAAGTGTTATACATACAATTGTAAGTTTAATTTACAAAATATTCAGACAAATTTTGAACAAATCCATTAACACTTTCAAGGTAAAATATTAGTTTACAGTCTTCTGTGGAGGATAGTATATAATCTATTTATGCTTATAGATAGATTTTTTTGTGTATAACATACATACACATACATACACAAATACATACACATTTTACAATCAACTAAGTTTTAAAGGCACATTGTCATAAAACAAGTCAAATTCTCTATAATTCTAAATGTAGAGTACTATGTGTTTTTGTGAGGTGAAGGACAGATTTTCATACAGTCTTCTACCTAAACTCACATTCCTGAGTGCTGTTAGCAACCTTAGTAATTGAAAAGTCTCCAAGAATACAGTTGCATATCCAATGAAATGAACCATTTGATCAAATCATCTAGATAATGGCTTAACTTTCTGGATAGAGTATAAACTAGCAAGAATCTTTGTTTTTCTCTTGAGGGCAAGTTTCTCTGGCTGTTTCGTTTGCTTGTGAAATCCGTTCACCTAAAATAGCACTTGACGTTCAATTGGAAATTAGTAACCATTTGTTGAGTAACTGAGTGAAGGACTTATGATTTTGTGAGAAGGCAATATATGAGTTGAGGTTCGATGGGGTTATCTAAATGAAGGAAGAAGAAGGGATGGAGAAGTTGGCAGTGAGAGAGAACTGCATGTGCAAAGGCCCTATTGCAGAAGGGAATGTGTAACATCCCAAATGCTGAAAGTCCTCAGTGTCTGAAATACAGAAAACAGATCAAAGTGGTATGAGATAGCCTTGAGAGGTAGACATGGGCCAAATTATAAAAATCTTTTCAGGTCATGTTAAGAATGTTGGTCTTTATCTTTAGAGCAATAACAAGCATTGCAAGATTTCAGGCAGGGTGAAGGTGTGATATGATGTGCATTTTGTGGACATCGTACTTGTTGTGAAGCTGAGAAATGACTGGAGGGCAGCATGAACTGCAGCAGGAAACCCAGATAGAAGGATGCAGTGGTACTCCAAGTAAGAGAGATTATGCTGGCTAGACTAGACAGGGAAATGGTGAAAACTGAAAGAAGTTTGTGGCTTTGGTATAAGATCACACAGTACTGTGTACCTACTCTATACAATTTATCAATTTTAAGTGTCCATTTGTTCATATGACTATTGAATAATGTCTGCTCCTACTAATCTCTGATCTCCAAAAGGCAGATACTATATTAACACTAGGCCTGGCACATAGTAACTGCTCTACAAATATTTGTTGACTGAATGAATGAAAGGACATTTAAAATGAAAAATGAAAATAAAAGTAAGGAGAAATCTGTTAAATTATGCATGTCTAAAACACTGAACTTTAGAATTTAAAAGAAATTTCAAAGTACTATTAAGCCTTAGAAAATATAGGCATCCTAGAGTTTAGTATGTTTTACAGAACTTTTAAAAGATCATCTGCTTAAGTGTATGTACCAGTGGCAGCCCACTGTCTCATGAGGCAATTTATTCCATTGCCAAAGAACTGTGCTTTAAAAGTAATTCTTACAACACAAAATCAATATTCTTTTCAATTCTACTATTAATTCTTGTTCTGAATTCTGGAGTAACATAGGAAAATTCTAATCCCTTCATTATTTCAAAGTTGTTTAAATGTTTTAAAATGGCTCTGCTGAGTTTCCTGTTAAGGCTAAATAATCTCAATTGCTACCATATGACATGTTTTCTAGATTTCTGGATGTTGTCCTCTGGATGCTTTTCTCTGGGTGCATTCTAATTTGCCATTGCTCTTAAAATATATACCAATATTTGGGAAGATGCATCGATGCCAAAGATGTACTGTGTTGATAATGGGGGGGGGTATGGAAAAAGTGTGCCAAATGTAAACTATAGACCATAGTTGGTAGTAATAGTCTGATGATATTATTTCATAATCTGTAACAAATATTCCACCCCAGTGTGGTGTGTTGGTGAAGGAGTGTTGTATAGGAATGATTATTTTGTAAGGGTTGGGGGAGAAATACACCAAATGTAAGATATGGACTATAGTTATTAGTAATCTTTTGATGACGCTCTTGTATAGTTTGTAACAAATGTTTCACAACAATGCAAGGTGTTGGTGGAAGGGTGATGTATGGGACCCCTGTATGATGTTATGCATGTTTATTTTGTAAGTTCACAGCTTTTACTTTTATTATGTATGTATGTTCATTATGAATGATACACTTCAATAAAAAATTTTAAATATATATATATATACCAACATATGGGAAGTACCACTCTAATATATATTTGAAATTTATGGGATAAAAGGTCAACACAATGCTGTGATTGTGATTTGACCAACAAGGTGTATAACAGGTTTATCACTTTCTGTGATCTGAGCATTGTCTTTAAATGATTTAAAAAACTTAAAATTGACTGAGGAAAGTCAAATATTGTGTTGAGTTCTCCTGAATTCACAGCCCATGCTTCCTCCTTGCATTGCTATTTCCAACTACATGTGAATCTCAAGATTTTCACCATAAATCATGAAGATCAGAAAAATAAATGATCCTTGACATGATATACTTCCAATGCTAAAAATTGACAATTATTAGTACATTTCTAATTTCCAGGCAGGATCTCAAAGCACTTAATTTAAATGCAAATTTTTTTCAATAAATTAGCCTGTTTTTCATATAGAAACATAGATAATGTGGCAATTGCTTAGTCAAGTCCTCTTCGTATAAAATATGGCTCATCCAAGAAATGCACATCTGTTTCCTGAAAAACGATTTCAAATTGAGAACCTTGTCAATTTTAATTAGGATAATAATGCAAACACTAGTTTAGCTATTTTCTCTCATCTAATAAGTTCTTCAGTAAAAATCTAAAAATGTATTTAAAACACATAAAACAAAATCATATCCAATTATTAAGGGCAGCTGCTATTTTCATCTGCTTGCCGTTTTTCAAACCAGATATAATTTGTTTTAGCTCTTATAGCTGATGTAGTGAAGCCTAATTACTATAGGATAATTGGGTAGGTTGTTAAATGTGGAATCTCATGGAATCAGAATCTATTATAAACTATAATACCTATTATCAAACAATAATTACTGCTATAAATATTATCATTGGTGTAGTAAAAATAATTTGAAAAAATATTAAGATATGTCTAATTTTGAAATGTATTGCTTTGTACCTTATTACTGAGTACCTACTATCTGGAAGTAATATATTATTCTAACAGGAAGTTTAAATTTGAATCTCTTATATATTCGTGTATATGTAATGTAGTAATAATATTTAATAATATATCTGTACTGTAAATTTATAATTATGTTTAAGAACATAGTTATACTATTAATAAATTAATAAATAATATATGTATATTCTCATACATACATATATATTCTTTGATTGGCAATGCATTTAGATAAATAAATTTATCCATTTTTCTATATGCTAAGCAGTTAATAGGTTTTATTTTTTGTGGTTTTTTTTGAAGTACTGGGGCCAGAGAGTGAACCCTGGACCTCTTATGTTGGAAGCCAGCTTTCAACCACTGAGCCACATTGGCTCCCCAGAGTTGGTTTTTACATTTATTTCTTGTTGTTTGTGTTTTTGGTTGTTTTTGTTTTTTTTTTTTTTTTTAGGAAACAACAGGGACTGAACCCTGGGACCTCCCATGTGGGAAGCAGCAGGCAGTAAACCACTTGAGCCACATCTGTCCCAGGTTTTCAATAGTTAAATACTAAATGTAATTGAATTCAGATTCAAATTCACAGCAGATTCTTTCCATATGACAAGTCCATGTGCTAGAACAAAAATTATTAGTGTGTAAAAGAAATAAGCCTCAAGTAATAAAGTCCAAGAAAGAAAAATAACCATTTGGACAGTCACCTAAAACCTGGACCAGATGAAGTATCATCTATTTTTATTAATCTTCAGTTCTGGCTTGTTGTTTTTATTAGTTGAATACTTTTTCCTTAATTGGTGATAAAGAACATTCTGTAAATATATCTAGTCCAATAGTTTTCTAACATTTGCTTTGAAACCACCTAAGCGGATATGAAAGGTTGAGTACCCTTCATATATTTTCTGTTGATTTTAATTAAAAACTTAAATAGTTGTAAATTATGGAATTTCTAACAAGTTGTAATTATTAACATTTTTTAAAAATCATGACATTTTTAATGTAACCAATGGAGTATAAATATCATAACCAGTTTAAACTAGCCAATATCCATTTCAAATGTGCATGAGAAACTCTTCAATAATCAGAAATTTAACATCATGACTTTTATACTTGAATTCATATATCTATTCCACTTACCCAGGGAATTTTTTTCAGAAGTAGTAAATCACTAAGTTGTATTCCTTTGTTGATCACCCTTCTCGGGTGATATTATTTCTGGTGCAGATCATACCCCTATGTAATAAAATATGCATATAAATTTAAATTTATTTTTTCCCAATTGTCACCAATTGTTCTTTTATTTCCATTCCTTAAACATAATTAACTATATATTTTTTCTTTTGTTTTTCTTTTTTGCAAACATTCCCCTTTCTTTCCTATCCCCCCACCCTCTACTCTTTCTATCTCTGCAAATTTGCTATTTCTAGTTATCTCTTAAAGGAGATATCATATATTTTTGTCCTCATGTGTCTTGCTTAGTTCACTGAGCATAATGTTTTCATGCTTCTTCAATATTGCAGCATGTTCATCACTTCATTCTTTTGTATGGCTGAATAATATTCCATTGCGTGTATGTACGACATTTTGTTTATCCATTCATTTTTTGGTGAACACTTGTGTTGTTTCTACCTTTTGGCTATGGTCAATATTGTTGCTACAAACATTGGTGCACAAGCAACTGTTTTAGACCCTGTTTTTGCTTTCTTTGGGTATATACCTAGAAGTGGGATTGTTAGGTCATATGGTAATTCTATATTTAGCTTTCTGAGGAGCCGCTATATTGTCTTCCATGTTGGCTGCCCCATTTTATGTTCCACTGAAAATGCACTAGCATTCCAATTTCTCCATATCCTACCCAACATTTGTTATTTTCTGTTTTTATTAATAATAGCCATCCTTACGGTTGTGAAGTGTACCTCACTGGTTTTAATTTGCATATCCCTAATGGTTAAAGATATTGAGCATCTTTTCATGTGTTATCTGCCATTTGTACATCTTCTTTGGAGAAATATTTATTCAAGTCTTTTGCCTATTTTTTAATTGGTTTGTTTGTCTTTTTTATTGTTACATTGTAAAATTTCTTTATATACTCTGGATATTAAACCCTTATCTGATATATGGTTTGCAACTATTTTCTCCCATTCTATAGTTTTTCTTTTAACTTTCTGACTATTTCCTTCTATGCAAGAAAATCTTAAATTTTGATGAAATATAATTTATCTATCATTTCTCTTGTTGCTCATACTTTTGGTGAGATATTTAATTCAAAAAAATTCCTGTGACTACAACGTTCTTAAGCACTAAAAATTTCTTCTGGATTGAGCTGTCATTATAATTACTGGTAGTACAAACTTGAGTAAAATAATTTGTATATATTTATATATTTTATAAATAATTATTATGCATATAGAGTAAAATTTTATTGGAAATGCATCTCTTAATGAGATTAATGCAGTTTTATTCTCCCGATTAACTTGTGTATCAAGGGATAAATATTATTTATTTGGTAGAATGAGATAGGATTCACCATCAATTCTGTTTGATCTATTATCAAATAGCAAATCAATTACATACCTTTTCAATTTTGTTGAAAGCAACAGATTAGAAGCTATCTGACTTGCAAATGGATTTGGTACTGTTATTAGATTCATTTATTTCCTCAGTATACACACCAACAAATTCATGACTGTCATTTTATTTAGTCCTGAGAGCAGGGTTTTTATACTAGGACAATTCTGCAAAGACTGCAATAGCACACGTTGGAAGAGAAGTATGCCTTTCTTTTGTGAAGTAAGAAAAAAACAAATATAAAAGAGGAAGTAGGAAAATATACCAGGCTTGATACAGGTTTACTTATTTAGACTGGTCAATTTTTGTAGCACTTATGGAAGTCTGAAGACCTCTGATCTAGGCCAGTGCATTCTTTAAAAACCTGGAGAGATAGTAATAACTATTTCTAGTCCTCATGTCCACCTTAGCCAAATCCAAGTTTCAATGTCTTAGGCACTCTCAGGTTGGAGAAGAGGCAGGGTGTGAAGGAAGGGATCCTTTCATCACTCACTAGTACCCAATCTTTCCGCTCAGCTCTCCTGAATTTCAAATTCCTCTTAATTGTTCTGGGCAGTAATGTTTACAAGTGCCAGGCCAGTTTGAAGACTCCCTGCCTCAAAGTGATCTGTCCTCTTAAGGCACACCTCCACCTTTGCTATCCCCAAAAACATTCAGTATCAGAAGGATAGATTTCTGGAATCATTGGGAGTTCAACTCCATTGGTTGGATTCACTTTGTTTAATAACACTGAGCAAAGTCATTCCATTTAGTTTTCCCATAGGTTATATTTTGATATCTTGCCCATACACATGCATCAAGGAAAAACTGACCCAAAATCTATGGCAGCCCCTTGAGCTTATCTAGGTGAAAACTATGCAAAAAGAAAATGGTGTTCTTTTTAAATGAAGTTTTCTTAAAGACCCATGCTGGCTACTAGTGAACCTTAACTTGTGTAAAAGTTCACAAATCATCTAACCTAGAATTTTCCCATTAATTTATCCATTTTCTCTTTTCAAAAGTGCTATACCATTTGCCAGGTTTCTAGCATGTCATCTGCATCATTAATATCATTAATGTTGATTCACCAACTATCATAAGGGTTTACTTATCTATATGTGTATATATATGTATATTCTTCTCTTCCCTAATACTTAATTTGTTTTTACACAGGCTCATGTAAAGACATCTAGATGCTTTTTGCTATGTATTTCATCAGCTTGGTTGTAATTTCCTTTAAAATAGATATTTGTTCTGCTCTTTTCATTTTGAAAAAATGTTTTTTGACAGAAAATGAGGAAACACAATATTAAATTTATTAAATGAATCAGAATATGCTGGATTTCTATATTAACTACAGTTTTAGAATCTTTTTTGTTTTCATCAATTTGAACCATATGTTTGAATATGGTATTTAAATATTAGACACCATCCACTTAAGGAAACATTCAAGCATGGATGATTAATGGGTAGACTATAATGCTTCATTCATATGAGCATATCAACCACTGGTTTATATTCTGCTAAATGTATTCCACTGATACTGTTACTGTCCAAGAACTTATTTTCACTGAGCATAGTTCTCATATCTAATATGACCTTTTTCATAGCAATCACATTGAGTAACTTTTTCTTCAATGGTAATAGTGATATCTGTTATGAAAACTCAAGCCACAGCCTAAAAATGTTCTTCTTTGAATGAAATCTTATATAATAACTTGTACTCACAAAGTGAAGTTGGTATTTAAATTCAGTAACTTTTTAATTAAATGGCAATAAAAAATTTTTGTCAATATTTTAATATTAAATAGTTCTAAATAATTGATAAATCAGGATAGACTACCTAAGAGTGAATTGGGAATTTGGATATATTTTTTTAACTGACCACACCTTTTCACTTACTCATTCAAGTAGGTACTAGATGCCTACTATGCATCAGGCTTGAAAGGGGCAATGGGGAGCTAGTGAAGGATAAGATAGAAATATCCCTGACTTCATGGTAATTACATTTATTGGAGAAGACCAAGAAGCCTGGTGTGGTGAGTGTAATTAAAAAAAATAAAGATGAATATGTGTTAAAGAGTGTAGATTGTTAGTTGACTCCTTTAGGTAGCTAACAAGGAAGACCTGTCTGATACTATTCGGGACACAAAGTTTTAGTGGTGAAATGAAGGTGCCTGCCAAGCTTGAAAACTCTTTTATCTACAGGTTTGTCATCTTGCTAATTAACTCAGCCAACTTTTACAACTTGTCCTGACTTGAACCTTTTTTTTTTCCATTTTATTTTTCCCTTAAAATTTAGAGAGACAATATAATGATTACGAAAAGTTTTATAAGGGAAGAATAGTCCATAACCTATCAATCCTGTCTTTACATACTTTTTCTCCTATCTTTACATAACTGTTCTGGAGTAGCACTCATGTTATATACATAATGTTGTAAATTGTATTTTCCACTAAACGTCTATCATAAGTACTTTTCTAGGTTGCCTTCCTATGTTCCTAAGTATCATTTTTGTTTGTATGTTTGTTTTTTATCCAAACACACACTCCCCTCTCCCCCTGCCCCAATCCTCTGGTAACTTCTGTGGATTAGCTATTTTGAGGCATCTCTTAAAGTGATATCACACAATATTTGTCCATAAGTGCCTTGCTTATTTCATTGAGCACAATGTTTTCAAGGTTCTTCCATATTGCAGCATGTCTTACCACTTCATTCTTTCTTTTTTTATGCTTAATTTTTTTGTTTTTTTTAATTTAATTGAAGCATGTCATTCATACATGAACATATATAAACAATAAGTGTATAGTAATACTATGCTTTTTTAACCACTGTAGCTTTGTAATATGGTTTTTTTCTTTATTTTTAAAGTAGCTTTAGATTATATAAATGTTACATCAAAAATATAGGGGATTCCCCATTGTGGCTCTGTAATTGAGAGCTAGCTTCCTACATGTAAGGTCCAGGGTTCAATCCCCAGCTCCAGTACCTCAAAAACAAATCAGAACAAAACAACAACAAAAAACAATATTAGTATTATATATTTGTTAGGGAAG
>PVKH010033681.1:0-11974 GCA_004027955.1 Chaetophractus vellerosus | reverse complement strand
GCGTTTGCCGGCAATCCTTGGCATTCCTTCGCTTGTAGATGCATCATTCCAACCTCTGCCTCCATCACATGGCATTTTCCCCTCCAGGGTCTGTCTCCTCCCCCCTCTCAAAGGCCCGCCCCACTCCAGTAGGACTGCATCTTAATTTGACCGACTCCGTCCGCACTGGCCCTATTTCCAAGTAAGGCCACGTTCTAAGGTTAGGACTTGAGCGGATCATTTTAGGGGCCACAGTTCAACCCATGATGCTTGGTAAGAGCAGTGGAAGAGTGGTGAACTGGTTTAATCAAGAGTTTTTGCTGCATACACTGAAAAGCACGTGTGACCCACTTGCAGGAGGGCCAGCCTCTGTCTGGGGAGGGATGGTGCTGTGGGGTTTTCCACATGCATGTCTGTCAGCAACGGCACTCTTTGAAAAGATAGTCTTGCATCCCTCCACTTTTTAAAGTCAACTTTTAATTTTAGAATTGTTTTTTCATTTGCTAAATGCTGCCGAAGCAATATATCAGAAGTAGGTTGGTTTTTACAGTGGGAATTTACTCGGTTAAAAGCTTACAGTTCTGAGGCCGTGAAAGTGTCCAAATCAAGGTGTCATCAGGAGGCCCTACCTCCCCGAGCTGCAGCTGTGGGCGATCAGGCTCAGCACCGCCCCCTCTCCTCCGGGCTTCATTGACCTCAGTTTCTGGGCTCCTCTGTCTGTAGCTTTTCTCTCTCCTGGGTTCATTGATTTTGCCTTCAGGAGACTTTTCTCTGTCTCTGCGGCTTTTATTCTTGCCTGCAGCTTTTTATTCCTCCATTTATAAATTCTCCAATAAGAGGATTAAGACGTATACTGGGTCATGCCCTACTGAAGTGATCTAATCTAAAGGCAGGCTTCTTGACTGAATCTAACCAAAAGGTCCCATCCACAACAGGTTTATACACATAGGAATGGATCAGCTTTAAGAGCAGGATTTTCTGGGGTCCATGAAAGCTCCACATTGCTACAAATAGTTTTAGATTTATAGAAAAATTATAAAGATAGTAGAGAGTTCCCATATACCCTTCCCAAGTTTCCCCTATTTCCCCTTTTGTCACAATTAATGATCCAATACCATTACATTATTATTAACTTAAGTCTATACTGTATTCAGATTTCCTTAGAGTTTAGTTAATATCCTTTTTTCGTTTCCAGGATCCCATCTAATATATTACATTACCTTTAATCATCATGTTTCCTCTTGACTGTGACAGTTTCTCAGACTTGTCTTGTTTTTGATGACTTGACAATTTTGAGGAGTACTGGTCTGGCACTATGTAGAATGTTCCTCAATTAGGATTTATCTGGTGCTTTTGTCGCGATTAGACTGGGGTTATTGGTTTTTGGGAGGAAGACCACAGAGTTAAAGTGACATGCTCGTGACATTATATCAAAGGTGCATGCTCTCAACATGACTTATCACTGTTGATGTTGACCTTGATCACCTGGCTGAGGTGCTGTTTGTCAGGTTTCTCTACCATAAAGTTACTCTTCCCTCCTTTCCCTTTCATTCGGTACTCTTTGGAAGGAAATTACTACTGTGTAGCCCACGTTTAAGGAGTGGGGAGTTAGGTTCCACCTCATTTAGTGTGTAGTATCTAAATAAATTATTTGTAATTTTTCTGCATGGAAGAGTTGTCTGATCTCTCCCATTTATTTACTTATTCAATCATTTATTTATGTCAGCATGGACTCATGGATATTTATTTTATGCTTTGGGTAATAATCCAACACTATTTACTGTGCTGCTCAAATTGTTCCAGCATTATCCATTGGGAGCTCTTTCAGTTGGCTCCTGTCTCGCTTGGCTTTACCTCCATCAGTGAGTGCGAGAGGGTGTTGCTTTGTTTTGAACACTTCCTTACCTTCTGGTGCTTTAAGATGTGTATCTTTCCTGCCCAGATGTAGCATCAGGCATTTCTCCAAGGAGTCCAGGTTCCTGTTTATTGGAGAATGGTAAAAGATCTGGGTGAATCTCTCCATTTTCAACAGTAAAATAATAATGGTGATGAAAAAAGAAATCATGCAAAAATTACATTTACCTTTATAGGCTGTGAAAGCATCAAGGGATCGTGGAGAACAGCTAAGCAGTCCCACTGGTCTTCGTTTAGAACCTGAGGCCTGGAGAGGTTATGCATGGGAGTTTTTAGTTTCAGTTTGGTTTTCTCTATGGGAGAAAATGGATTTTTCAACAACTGGAAAAGAATAGATGATTCAATAAATGGGATTGGATGGTGGATGCACCAGACAAAACAAAAGTAAAATTAGACCTCTTTCACAACCAGTATGCATGTGCCCAATGTGTTAAAGTCCCAAACATAAAAAATGAAACTTTACATTTATTAGAAAAAAAAATGTGGGAGAATATCTGCCTAACCTTGGGATAGATACAGACTTTATAAACAAAACCTGCAAGAAAGCAAAAAACTCAAAGGGAAATGTTTTAAACTATTACTACATCAAATATTAAACTTTTGCATGACAGAAGACAAGAACAAAGTTAAAAGGCTGGGAGCAAGTATAATGGAAGAATATATAAAGTACTCCTACAATTCAATAGTAAAAGGGTAAACCTAGAAAAGGAGAAATGAGAAATTGAGACATTCAGTTCACAAAAGAAGAACATCAGAATGGTCAGCAAATAAATGAAATGATGCTCCACCTCACCAGTAAGCAAGGAAATGCAAATCAAAACAATAATATTAAATAGTAATAATAAAATTTCTCAGATCGTCAAAGAACTTAGCAGTGTGAGACATGCAGAGCAGGCAGGATTAGAGAGAGGAGTACTCATATACGCTGCTGCTGGGGCTATGAATGGCTGCAGCCGCTGGGGAGGGCAGTTAGGTAAAACCTAATCAAACTAACAGTGCTTACCTTACGACCTGAAAACGTGGCTTCTCCATCTGTGTCCTAGAGAAATACAAACACGGATTCACACTTATGTGATGAGTAACAATGATCCCTGCAGCATTATAGCATCAAAAATATAGAAACACCCCAATGTTCACCAATAGAATTCCAAATAAATACAATGTAGAGGATGCTTATAATGGAAAACTAAAAAGCGTTCAAAAGGAATGAGCGAGATCTGTCTTTTTATCTACTTTCTGCACTTCAAAATGGATAGCTCTCAAAATATTTCTTAGTTAAAAAAACAAGCTGAGAATGAAACACAATATTAACTTTAATTGCATTAGAAGACACAGAAGAGTACAATAAATTTTTTCTGCGTATATCTGTATGAACATAAAATCTATTTTAAAGAGTGGGGAATAACACGCAAAATCTCACAATGCCAGTTGTAATTGGTGCTAATGAAGGGGACTGGGATTGGGGCGAGGGGCAAAATATATTGTGATGGTCTAATTTTTAATAAGGAGAACAGATCTGTGTATTAATGGTAAAATTAAAATTTCATTTTGAAAAGAAGGAATATCCGATATATTTTACAGAGAAATTACAAAAAAAGGAAAAATAAAATTTTAACACACAGTAAAGGGAAATGTGTTTTTCTGACCATGTTTGCCGTAGTTCCAAGAGCTGCTATTTATTTCTGAAGAGAAAATAGCTTGCTTGGTTAGAAATCAGGTAATTTTCCGATAAATGCACCTGTTTCTTGTTCTAGTACATGAGTCACTATAACTTACCTTTTTTCCTTGTTTTCAAAAGGCTTTCTATCTTATAGTTCCAAAAGTAGCCTCTCACAAATGTGCAACTTGTTCAATATGAATTAAGAGGGGAATTCATTAATCATAGAAGCAAAAATCTTTAAATAATAGGAATTTATTTATGAGGGCTCTAAGGAAGGATTCCTTACCAGGAAATTAAAGACTTTTTTTAGTCTTGAATAAAAGAGTAAAATAGGAAAAATGAACAGCCTTGAGGTATATCAATTTTAAAAAAAGAAATTTAAAGGCAATGTCATATTACTTGTTGATTCCTCCAATCCTGGAATGGAACCTCAAGAGATCAACCGCTTCAGCCTCTGCAAAAACTAAGCCCAAATCATTCGAGACATTTGGCAGGTATCTGGGAATGAAGACTTAGGGCGTCACATCAGCATGGTCTAAGGCTAAACGGGGCTAATAATAAAGAAGACGCTTTTTTTCTTTAATATAAATATTATTCTCTTGAGTTCTGCTTCCTATCCGGTATGTGTCGTAGAATGGTAGGGATTTGAAAGGCCCTGAAGACTCTACCTGTCTAACCACTGAAGCCCACGGAGGTTCAGTGACCTGCTTTCGGGGCACAGTTAGTTAGACGCGTAGCCAAGTTATAAACTTAGTTTCCTTACTTCTAATCCAGGGTTTTTCTCAGGTCGTTATGTCCTTGAAGGATTGTCTCCCCTGGCTCCTGTAGATCTAATTCTTATTAATTCACCTAGTGAAGGGAAAAATAAACCTCCATTAAAGTAATGGCTGCTGCCTCTGCAGATGTGATGACAATTTGATAATGATGATCGTGGCAACAGTGGTGACTTAAAAAAATCCTGTGTGTGTGCAGCTATTTGGTGATATGAAAGTTTCGTCATAAGTGTATGCTCATTTGGGTGTGCCTCTACCTTTACCAAATGCTGCAAAACCTCCAAGGAAGGAGGCCTCTTTTTTTTTTTTTTTTTTTTTGTCCAGAAAATTTTAACAGGTTTATTTATAATTGTTGTGAAGTTAAATTGTTGAAACTTGTTTATGGAAACATTTTGACTTGCATTCATGCTTTATGTCCCTGCTTTTATATTAAAAATTCATACACAAATGAAAATGGAAAAACTGCCAATATCTGATTTCTGTCCCTTTTTTTCCATCCACAGTCATATACTTAGGTCCCTTTTGACCCTGTGGGAAAAAAAAATACCTAACGGTCAGAACTACCAGTAACAGGAAGAAGAGGGGGAAAAATTTTTTTTGAGAATGAAATGTTATCCATCATAATTGACTCTTAACCACATTCTCCACATAGCTGCTAGCTGCATGTCTTTTGGCATAATTGTTATATGTTTGGCATGTATAACACACAGGTTGGTATCTTCAAAAAGGCCAACAAGATAAGCTCACTTGCCTCCTACAAAGCACCAGTAGCTGTGCTCTGGAAGAGCAGATCTGTTTTGAAGTTCTGAGCAATTTCTAGCACCAGAGGCTGGAAGGGAAGTTTGTGAATCAGAAGTTCAGTGGACTTCTGATAACGTCTAATTTCACGGAGTGGCATAGTCCCAGGCCTGTACCAATGAGGTTCCTCCACCCCTCCAGTAGAGGGCGTAGCCAGTTGCTTCCTGGTTGCTTTACCACTGGTTGATTTGCAGGCCGTCCGCTTCATAGGCCATGGTGTAGAGAACTCCTTACTTACCCTCCTCCCCGTCTTTGGCTAGAGCTTGGCGAGCTAGAGGTGGCGCTGGCCTTAGGAAATGAGGGCAGCGTGGTGGTGGTTGTGAAGGCAATTCTAGACTGAATCTTGAACTGAGACTTACAGTAATTGTAGTTCCCATTTCTAATGCCCTGAGCCTGAAAAATGGCATCTAGACGTTGGTTACTGACGAAGGCTTGATGGTGCATGTGGGAAGACTGAGAAGCATCGTCGGCAGAAGACTCTGCCACCAAGCCAACGTCCCAACATTGGGTAAGTTTTGGAAGCTCGCTTCCTTTCTCTGAGAGATATGCACATTGGCTTACATGATGCTGTAATGTTCTAGGATAACTCCTAAATTCTGTAAGACTTGAAGAGGTAGCCTCGATACTTGGGAAGAAATGGAATTGGGGGATTTTCCTGGTCCTTCTCTTGGATTCCAGGTACAGGAGAGGTTTGATCTACTGGAACCAGCCCTTTTCTCTCTCTGCCTGCGGCCAGTGTGGTGACATCTCTTTTCTGAAGACTCTTTCCCCCTGGAAAACATTTTCTGTGGTCCAGGTATTGAAACACATAACCCTATTAATATTACTATACTCATGGGAACAAGGGGACAGACTCTTTGGATTAAGACCATCCTGCAAAATCCAGGAGATAACATTGATTGTATCACTTCACCTGTTTCATAGGCACCAAGAACAGTCTTTGTTGACCTGCTCCACAGATCAAACTCCCTCTACCTGTGCTTCTCAAATTTGAGGAATGTACAAATCCCTTTTTAATGGAGAAAAATATTTCATTAACGTCTATGATGTAGTAGATATAAAAAACACTCACTGCTACCACATGGGGCTTTTGCTTTCCATGTGCATATACTAAAATGTAGTGTGATGACTCAATATCCTCTACTTTTCTGTACTTACACTACCAAAACAAAATAAAACGAAATGTTCCTAGAAAGCACATTCACTCATTCCTTCTAAAAATATTTATTAAGCACTTACTGCATAACAGGCACTACATGAACAAATTCTTGTCCTTGTACAGCTTCTATATTCTAGAGCAGGGTTTGACAAGCTTTTTCTGTAAAGGGCCAAATAGTAAATATTTTCAGCTTTGTGGGCCATACAGTCTGATACAGTATATCAACTCCCCCATCTTAGTGCCAAGAAGATACAACATTGTGCATAGATGGTGCAGCTATAGATGAATGGGCATGCTTGTGTTCCAATAAAACTTTATTTACAGTCACAGTTGATGGGCCAGATTGGCTCGAGGGCTGTAGTTTGCTGACTTGTTGTAGACAGTAAACCTAATAGAAAAGGCAACTTATATCATAGTTAGAAGGTAAGTGCTCTGGAAAAAGAAAACACTGAGCAAGGAAATGTGGATTGGAAGTGTTGAGGGGATAAGGGCTGCAATTTTAACAGGCTAGGAAGGTGAACTTGAGCAGTCTTGAAGAAGGCTGAGGGGAATGGCCAAGGCAAAGTCCCTATCATGGAAGTGAGCCTGGTAGGACTGAGGAGGCCGGCATGGCCCTAATGGAAGGAGGAAGGCCAGCAGTGGAAACTGAGATCAGAGGCAGGACCGAGGGCCAGGAGAGGAGGCCTTGGAAGGACTTTTCTTTTACTCTGCAGGAAATGGGAAGTGGCTATAGGTTTCATTTGGTCTTCACCTATGTGGCCAATTATTTGCATATTAAGCTCATTTTGGTTCTTCCCTTTAGCTACTGACTATTAAAGTAACACCACATGGCACCAACACAACCATAAGCTCAGACGTAAAGTCAGCACTTTGAAGTTTTTGGTTAACAGGAGGGCCTTCCAATGATCTGAATATACTTTCATTAACATTTTAAAGATTATTCTAAAAATGAACATATAAAATATAGAAATGTTGAAAGCCTGCCACAGAACTCAGATTCCCAAGAATATGTCCACGGATGCCCTGCCAGAAGTGGGCGCTTCTCTGCTCAGGGTGTACAGGCCATTCACTCATCCTTCTTCCTCTTCTCTCCTCCTCATCCTCTGGGTTAGAGTTGTTTGTGTGTGAGGCTCACCATAAAGTCTCCTTTTCTCTGGGCTACTGAAATTCAGCCCTTCATCTGTGATGAGATTCTTTATTCTGCTCTGCCACTGTCTCTCTCAGGCTGCCACAATGTTCTTAATTAAATGGAGACACTTTGTTTGCTCTAAGAAGTTTCCAAGTACAGTGTATCTTGGAGCGGTGTCTCTTCACAGCCCCATTGCTGTTCATTCATTCTCTATTCCCTGGATGGCACTTGTGTCCTCAATTGCCACTGGCTGTCATTCAGCATCCGCAGGAGTCCGCTGTCACCTCTGCTCTCAGTCGTCTCCAGGCAGTGACTGCAGGCTCCAGGGATGTTGCCTGGTTTCCTTCTATTCCCCATTTGTGATTGAAGGAGGAGGACTGGGATGGGAACAAAACCTTTATAAAGTTCTCAAATGGATTCCCCTGTTTCTCTTTCCCCTTTTTATGATAGTAAAGGGCAAAGGTTCATTTTTTTGGATATTATATCATTCACCTACACATTTTATATAAATATTTTAAAGTACATTTTTTGTTTTAGTGTCACTGTACTTCTGCATGCTGCTAAAAATCACTGAAATATGGCTGTATTTCTGTATGTTCCCCTACACTCCTGACTATGGAATGTAAGCCGACCGGCACTATTCAGTTTAATTTTTTAAGGAAAGAGGCATTTAACTGAAAATGAAGACAGGCTTTCTCTTCTCTCTTCTCTTTTTTAATGTGTTTTGCAAAACACCGCAGGGTTCCGTGGTAGATGTCACTAGCAGCTGTGTTTGCAGATGCTCGTGGAATTTAATTTTCTTGGATGCTTGTTATCAATTTATTTCACGTTCAAGTTGATTCAAGTGCTCATAATTCCATTAAGTTTGTGACTGCTCTCACCTTGGCTAGAAGGATGACATTTAATCACGCAGAGTTCTCTAAACCAAAATTTTCTTTAATTTGCTTATCCCAGTCTAAGATTGTTTTCTGCCTTTTTGTTCTGGGCAAATAAATCAGACAGAACTCATTTCCCAGCCCTGCATCGGGAGGTACAGCGTGCGTGGAGACCGTTTCACTCAGCTTTGCTGAATAATAACATCCAATTGAACACCAGAATTGTGCAGTTCCCTGAACAGTCTTCAATTTTCAGGGTTCTAGTACATGAAGAATCCATGTTACTCTGTGAGATTTCTATTCAGTTCTCTTTGTTAGCAGTCCATGGACACTGCCACCCTTTAAGAGGTCCCTGTTTACAGTGAGGATTCGATAGGAGGCTGGGGTCACCATGGTGGGTGGAGGCCATCGGCATAGCTGGTTATTGTTTCTCAAGAGTTTGTTTGCAGGTACTGTCAACACTGTATTGAATGTGTCTTGCGGTGGTTTCTGCTCTAACACCCAGGTAAAGAAAAGAAGGATTTAGCACTGACATGCTCGATATTATTTCAGAAATCCTTCACAGATCCTAAATTTTAAATAAATAGGATAACCCCCCAACCCACTCACTCCTCAGCCATTTTATTCTTTTAAACCCTATGGAGTGTATTAAGGGACACAGGAGTAAAAGTGCTAGACTAAAACTGTTTTAATTCCTGATGGACTAATTAAGACAGGAAAAAAAAGATTTCTAACTAAAAAGCCTCTCGCCACCTCCCCTTCTAGGCAGCCTCCTCGGTCCAGCCTGGCTCTGGTGGGTGTGAAGATTCTTAACCAAGGCATCCATGGATGGAATTCATGGGGAAGGGGAGTGTGGATTGAAGGTTGGGGGGGGGGTATATTTTTGCCCACCTCTACCTGAAATTTAGCATTTCTATCAATTTGTATTCATAGTACCTGTGACTTTGTCACTAACAGAAATCATATTTTCATACTGCATTACTTGAAGATAACCTAAAATATTGTTTACACTGATCAGTACTTCACAATCACGTACTTATTGGACCCTGTGCTAGATCTTATTATTTAATACATTAGTAAAGAGGCACAGTATTACTGGTACCCCAGAACTCTTTGGTAATTTGATAAATATATTTCAACAAAATTGATTTCTCTTATAATCCCAGGTGCTTGGTTTTAAGGAGTTTAAAGACACCTTTCTGGAGAGGCATCCCCAGCCTTCACCAGTCAGCCTGAGGAGTCCGTGGCACACAGAGGCTGGGGACCCCGCTCAGGTGGGTCCCCCACAGCAGCTCACCAGCCCTTCCCCAGCAGGAGCAGGAGGGTGGCTGGCGGGCAGGAGCTTAGCTGGTGCGTGCCTGGGCCCTGGAGTCAAATTGCCTGGGTTTGAAGCCTGGTCCCAGCAATCACCAGCTCTGTGATGATCTTGGGCAAGTCACTGAATCCCGTTAACCTCATTTCCCCAACTACCGAGTG
This sequence comes from Chaetophractus vellerosus, assembly GCA_004027955.1. NCBI lineage: Eukaryota > Metazoa > Chordata > Mammalia > Cingulata > Chlamyphoridae > Chaetophractus > Chaetophractus vellerosus. Next base: position 2,211 of record PVKH010033681.1, on the reverse strand, counting down.
GTAATAATAATAGTTCATACATTATAGGGTAACCGGTGTGGGTTAGTAAACAACTAAAGCACCTAGAATGTAATAATTTCAAGGAAATGTTTGCCGTTATTATTACTCTCATTGCCTTAAGCTCCCAGAGAAAGACACTGAGGGTAAGGCCAAGGACGCAGCCTGTCCCCTCATCCGCTCCCAGTGATGTGTACCCAGGAACACAGGGAGCCGTGGGGAAAGGCTTCATTCCCAGATTTCCCTTCGCTGACCGTCCTCTCTCTTCCCCATGCGTTTCTATGCAGCCTCCCTCTTCTTTCATTAGATCCTTCCACACTTCCTACTGTGTGCAAGGGTCTGGCTTCGTGTGCAATGGATATAACGCCGTAAGTGGTAGCCTCTGCCCTCAGGGAACTTACCGCACCGTGTACTGGAAGATCAGACAAACGGTTATAGCACAAAACACCAGGCACCAGTCAACAGTGTGAACACATTGCTGACTCTGGTCAGAGAGCTCTAGAATAAAGCCTACAAACCTGCCTTCCTGTGCTGCTTAATAAGACTTAATCATAAGAAGCAATGATTCACAGACAAAAAGACATTTGATTTCTTTCATTACGATTTACATTTCTTTGACACAGAAGTCATTTCTGCAATGTAGACGCGTGTGTCATTTGGGAAATTCTTTAATTTTCCTATAAATTTCTTTAAACATCTGTTTTATTTTCTCTAATATAATTGCTTTGTTGGTTGTCTGCACTGATTACGTGCAGCCTTTCTGGAGACGAATAAATTGCATTCACCACTTATGTTTATAATTCAAGAAAGAGCACCTAGATATTTGAAGATGAACGAAGATTCAAACTTGTCTGACAGATGCTCAAACCTGACCGGGCTGAAGCATGAGAGGATCTGCCCCTCGTGCCTGGCAGATCAGAATCAGGATTAAATTACGGAGAGGCCAAGAGGGAATTTTCTGAGCTCTAGCTGCCTTCTCCAGGTGGTGACCTTCTGCTTCTGAGGTTTCCTGGCAGAGGTCAAGACGGTCACTTGTCAAGAACGATGTGGTTTCCCGAACTGTCTAGTTGCAGGACTGAGGAGGTGCGGTCTGAGGTCCCCCTGTCACTAACTATCTTCATTCCCGACACTGATGGCTCGACATATGTGATTAAAACACAAGTCTCGGGGAAAGAACACATTTCCGCCATGCACTCAGTTGAATAGTGCCCCCCCCCCCAAATTAATGTCTACCTGGAACCTTAGCATGTGACCTTAATTGGGAAGAGGGTCTTTGCGAATGTAATTAAGTTGCATCGAGGTTATACTGCATTAGAATGGGCCCCAAATCCAATGACTCGTGTCCTTACTAGAAGAGAGGACACACGGACTCACAGAGGAGCGGCTGTGGGGGGAAAGCGGTACAGAGTGGATGATGCTGCCATAAGCCAGGGAACACCAGGGGCCCCAGAAGCTGGAAGAGGCCGGGAACACTCCTCCCCACAAGCCTCAGAAGGAGCCTGGCTCTCCTTGGGTTCAGACTTCCAGCCTCCAGAACCGACACCGAGCAAGTTTCTGTTGTTTTAAACCACCTGGTTCGTGATCATTTGCTGCAGCAGCCCTGGGAAATGAACACACACTGCCTTCCACATCCAGGGTCCCTTGCTAGGTTGGCTGGTCAAAGTTGCAGATGTTCAGTGTGTAAATGCCAAGAAGCAGAGTATTTATCCGTTGGCACATTCTAATGATCCATTCAAGGTCAATCTGAATTGCAATGTGGTGGCCTGTTAACAGTTTTCCCAGGAAGCTTACGAACAATAACCAAAATGTGGGTTCTGGATGTGCACGGGGTCTTAGCGGCACGGAGGATGACAGTCTGTGTTACTAGGGCGTTCCGGAGGACACTTAGCTGAGCTCTTGCAACTCCACCCCCAACGAAAGAAGGCTTGAAATTCAGTTTACCTTATTACTTTGGGAGGTTTCATTGTGTTGTCATTTTAGTCATTCTGGTCTAATTTTAAATATTTCTGGTTCCTTGCGCATTATTTATTGGCTTTCAAAGATTTTCTTTCCCTCTGTAGTTTTTATTTACTTACCCTAGGGTGAATTCCTTAGTATATTTCCATTGCCATCATAAAAAAAAAATGCTCTCTTTCTATTTAGAAATCTAGATAAAACCATAGTCAGCGGCAGGTTGTTACTATAAAGTCCTTACCCTTCCTGAAGTCACAGATA
>PVKH010033680.1:0-11970 GCA_004027955.1 Chaetophractus vellerosus | reverse complement strand
TCTTTAAAATTTTCCCAGAAATCATGTTTGCTGTGATATATATGCCTCTCCCTAGAATATTTCTCTCTCATCTCTTCACATAGAGAACTACTCATCCCCTTTCTGTGCCTCTCTCCTGATGCTTTGGTATCATTGTGCTGTATTATTGGTAGTTTGTAAATCCCTCTAGATTGAGGACAGATGCTATGGTTTTGTTTACCATTGTATCCATTGTATCTAGCACAGTGATGAATGAATAAGTGACATGTTTCAAAGTATTAGAAAGGATCTAAATGTCCTAAGCTACCTTTGTTAACATATATCTGGATTAGATTTTCTTTGACTCTAAGAGAGGTTGTCTTAGGGTCAAGGTATCCTGAAGAAAATCCAGTAATTTAGTGACATTGTGATATATTTATTTCCAGACTTTCTTCTCTGCATTCAACATAGTTGACATGGTATAGTATATAAAACTCAACATTCACCCCTCCTTGGGGGGCATACCTTCAGGATAACTTTCACATGTAAGACACACTGCCAACAATGATGGTAGCTTTCGAAGGACTATCCAATAAGATAGGAAGCTGGTTATGTTTCTTGAACTCCAGGTGATTCTACCCTTTTATTTCTTAAGATCCTGTGTAAACTACCTTTTCTGGATGCTTTTATTTTGTATCAAAGTATTTTAAAGCCTAGAGAAGTGGATTCCAAATGTAGCATGGCCCACTGCTACCTGTCTGGCTCTATCACAGTCATCCTGTTACACACACACACACAAATACATACATTTACTAGACCTTCTACCTGAAGATTCAGATTCACTGAGTTTGGAGCACAGAAATCAATGTTTTCATTAATCCATTTAATATATATTTACTGAATGCTTGCTATGTGCCAGGCTGTGTTGTCAGATCTTGGAATATATCAGTGAACAAAACAGACAAAGATCCTTGCCTCCAAGGAGCTTACATTCTAATAATTAAAAATAAAAATCTCCCCTGGTAATTCCAATGCTCAGTGAAGGTTTGGGAATTCCTGCTTGTATGGTGGCGTTTTCCTCCAGGAAAAAAAAGCATATGCTTTGACCTCTGATTTGGAGAAGAACCCAGTTCTACCCTGCACTAAAAAGAAAACAGACCCTAACCTTTTGTAGAACATTCAAACATTTGAGCTGGATGAGCCAGCCCCCACAATCAGGAGTTAGCCTTCCTTTCCAGGTTTATCTCCTCCGTCTGCCCCTCTCCTTGTTCTACATCTGCACTAAGCCATACCCTTGCCATGTATGCCCAGCATTTTCTCACGTTTGTACCTTGGTTTATGCTATTCCATTTCCCTAGAAAACTCTCCATTGAGTGAAACCCTTCGCTCCCTTCAGGCCCAGTTCCAGTGTCACCTCCATCATGAAGCCTTCGTGGATCTACTCAAGTGGACCTTATTGCCGACTCCTCTAAACTGTCTCAGCACTTTAGTTATATTATTAGTTTAGCACATCACAAACCCTACTAGAATTTCATCAAAACCTGTGGTAAGCAAAACCCTGAGTAATTTGCTAACAAAAGAACAAACCAGTTATCTCTGTCACATCTTTGTACTCATGGGAAAAGCAAAGCAAATCATCTCAAAAATGGAAATGATGGGAAAGAAAATTAAACTGTTAGCCCTGGGGCCTATAAAATCATGCTCTGTCACCTTCACCATCCCAGCAAGGGTCTGTACTCTACAAGACTGGCATTCAGAAAACAGGAACACAGTTGAAGTGCGTTTTCTATTTGCCCTACATGTCTGTGACAAACTGCATACATCAATTTCTTTCTGTATTTTCTGTGGAGCCTTTCCTTCCTTGTGATATGTTTCTTCTTTTTTTTCTGAGAGCCCCTTACTGCCAAGTGATGTCTGCCTGGGGATACATAATACTGCACAAAATGGAACAAGTTATAGAAACCGGTCATATAAAATTTCAGGACTTTGTTGAGGTTGAGATGGTGCTAAATTGGAAACACTATGACTCTGAAATCCCAGAGCCCTAGAATGTAAATAGAACTAGTGTTTTCCTTTGTATAATATTTAATGTGGCTGAGGAATGGAGCTGCATAAGTGAAAACATTTTTTTTGTATGTGTGTGTCTCTGGGGCTAGCAACAGTACTGTCATCTAACACTAAATAAAGAGATGGAGATTGTGCCACATTTAGAGAGATGAGGGTATTATTTCCAGGTGAGGCAAAGTTAGCGATGGTGCTAGAAACAGAGTTTGATAAAAAGGAAAGGGAATTACAAAGGGTCCCTCCTCTGATCCCCAGTGAAAACCTAGAGCATATGCTTTGCTAACTGGTTTAACTTTACAGATTTCTTCAATGAAATGTCCAGTTTATGTATGTTAGGAAAAAAGTCAATGTCTTAATAAAAAAAAATTTTCCCTGCAAAAAAAGAAGGAAGGTCTTCAAACATTATATAAAGAGAGGGAAAAAAATAAAAGGAAGACAAAACAAAATATTCTCTCCAGAATTGACCACAATGAGCAACTTTGTATACATAATTAATATTTGATTGGTGGTTAATTATCTAGGACACATCTTTGTACATGATCCTTCATGTATTCTAGGAGTTCATCCTATAAGCATTTTTATAGGATGAACTCCAAACAATAAAACCTAGAGGAAGAATTGATCTTCTTACATAACACATCAGTTATAAACAGCTCTTCTTTGCTTTGTAGCATCCACTTAACGTGAAGGTGGTTCATGTTACTTGAGTTTTAGCTAGATTTGTGTACAAATAAAATTTCAAAATAAATAGGATTAACTGTATTATAGTCAAGAAAATAAGTTCTAAAAGAAGTCTCCATGCAGCCCTTAAAGGTTTCAGTAGGAGGCCACGAGAGCCCGACTGTTTTGCCGGAAGACCTGTGGAAAGAATTGAGACATCCAAATCTCAAAGTAGCACACTTCTGAAACAACTGTATGCTTTACATTCTGAAGGGATATTTCAGTGCAAAACACAGGATAATTTTCTATAAGGATATTTGGAAAATCTAAGAGATGTATTTTGGGGACTCTGCAACACTTGAAAAAGAGCCCGTTGTTTTGCCCACAAATGGTTTATAGCTTTTTGTAGATGAAACATTTTAAGAAAATGCTACTGTAGATGAACTTTCAAAGCTATTTTCTGAACTGTTAAGCATTTTTTGGGGTATTGAACACTGTTGTAAAGAGCAAATCACCTGGAAAATAGATGGTTCTTTTTCATAATCTTACTTTCAGTGTGAATTGAAAAGATTGCCTTCAACTTCAGTCATTATGGTGTGTCACTCGTCCTGCCTTTGTTTCTTATTCCGTTTTATTTATTTTAAGTGGGAGGGTTTCATTTCAGTGCGTGATTTGTACCTGTCTGTAGGTTATTTGCTAAAAGTGACAGGAGGAATGAGGATCAAATTGGGACTCAAAGCATCTTCAGAACAATCAGGGGCAGTAAACCACGGGCCACACCTCCCACCACTGACATTTCAGTTGTACTTATTTCTGTGCACACATTTCTCTCATTCACCCACCTCTAAGGCTGCCACATCAGCGCCCAGGGATTGTTTCTGCTCTGGGTAAATTGTGTCCCCTCCAAAAAGATACGTTCAACCCCTAACCAGTGAGTGTGACCCTGGAGTATGATGGAAAGCTTGGCTGGTCTTTGTCCTGTTTCTGGGGAAGTAACTCCTGAATCTGTGGCACATCCTGTGATAGGAGTGTCTTTTGCTCTTCATGACTCAGGGGCGCACCTGAGAGTTACAGCAGGGGGCCAGCCACCTGCAGCCGCGGGGTGGGGACTGGCCATACCAGTAAGACCAGCCGTGAGAGCAGGGGGTTGAGACTTCCAGCCACCTCATATCAGCCATTTCAGCCCACCTCCCCGATCGCTGGGAGGGGAGGGCAGCTGCAGATGGAGTTTGACCATGTGGACGTTGATTCTGTCAGTCATGCCTGTCACACTGAGACCCCAGGTAAACTCGGGGCACTGGAAGCTCTGTGAGCATCCATGGTTGAGATGATACATAGATCCTGGCGGGAAGAGTGATGCGTGCTGACTCCACGTGGAGAGAACCTGGACACTTGCGTCTGAGACCCTCCAAGACCGCGCCCTGTGTGTTTCTTCTTTTGGTTTCCTATTTGTAACCTTTTACCACAATAAAGTGCTCTTTCAGTAAGTTCTGTGAGCTGTTCTAATGAATTATCAAAGCAAGGGGGTGATGGGAAGCCCCAAACTTGTGACCAGTCAGTCCGAAGTATGGGAGGCCTGGGTCCCCAAACTTGTGATTGGTTCCTGAAGGACAATCTTGTACAGGATGGCCCTTCAGCTGTGGGGTCTGGCCTAACTCCAGGCCAGTTGAATTGACTGAGTGATTTGGAAGCTATTTGCAGTTGCTGATTTGAACTTTATGGAAGCTGTTAAGGAAGCTGATAGACGTCTTTTTTTGTTGTTTTTTTTTGGGTCCTACATGAATTTTTTTTTTTTTTTCCATTTTAAAAGCTGATAGAGGTTTTTGATTGCCCTCACAGCTCCTATTTCGAAGTAGGCTCTTTGAAGACGTTGTTACTTAAGAAAAGGCCAACCTGTGTTCTGGTGAACCCTCATCCAATATGACTGTTGTTATAAGAAGGGGAGAATTGGACAGAGACTGATAGAGAGTCTGGCCATATGAGCACTGAGCAGAGAATGCCCTAGATTGCTGGCAAATCGTCAGAAGCAGTAAGAGGCATGGCAGTCTTTCCCAAAAACAGAGAAGGCATGGACCTGCTGACACCTGGATTTCAGGCTTCTCACCTCCAGAACTGTGAGACAATAACTTTCTGTTGTTTTCAGCCACCCAGTCTGTGGCACTTTGTTATGGCAGCCCAAGGAAACAAAGGCAGTTTCTTCTTGGCCCATCTGTTTCTGAGTACATTCAAATATAACTCTACCAGGAATTAGTACTTTTTTTTTTTGGGTTGAATTTGTTCTTAGTGGTTTCTGAGGACTGCTACCACTTTTGCTTTCTTATAACAATATTTTCAGCATATAAACATACTCCTCCCTTATTTTCTATAGAGTCCATGATGCAAGATTCTTCTTTAGGCTGGAGAGACTCATGCCCATGGCAGCCCTCTCGGGGCAGTCTGCTCTTCTGACCAGTTTGCGGGGGGAATACAAGGTCAGACACACTTGCTGCCATGTGGGTCAACTTTCAAAGTCCAGCCAGCAGGACACCCCAATGGAGTTGGCTGAGGCCTTTACTGAGGCTCTATCACAGCCCAACATCTCTCTCTGCCCAGTCCTGCTTCCTTCCTTTGCCTTCCACAGGGGTGGATCTTAAGAGCATTCCCTAAAAAGTTTTCTGCATGTTAATCTCTGTTTCAGAGTCTGTTTCCAGGGAACCCAACCTGTAAAATTCTCCTATCTTAGCCCTGCCAGGCGTATCAGTAAGGGTTTTCCTGAGAAACAGAATCAAGAGGATATATGTATGTATGTGTGTGTGTATGTATGTATATATATATATATATATATATATATATATGAGATTAATATATATATTAATTGCAAGGAATTGGCTCCTGTGATTGTGGTGGCTGGTAAATCCAAATCCCATAGAGCAGGCCAGAGACTGTATACTCCATTAAAGGTGATGTTGATGTCTGGAGTTCAAATCCTCAGGGGAAGCTGGCAGGCTAGAAATTCTGGTAAGAGTTGATACTGAAGTCTTGAGGCAGAAAGTCTTCTGGTCCTTGGAACCTATCAAGACCTCTAACGGATTGGTTGAGGCCCACCCACATTGCTGATGGTAATTTCCTTCAGGTCAGCTGATTAGAGATGCTAATCCATCTATGAAATGTCTCTACACTAACAACTAGGCCAGTATTTGGCTAAATAATGGGCTACCATAACCTGTCAAGTTGACATATAAAATTAGCAGTCACACCAGGGAAGACAATCGCAAACAAGACTCAAGAAAAAAGCCAAAACACAAAACCCCCTAATTTATCAACATACCAATACTTCACATAGTATAGTGCATTAACATGCCAAGTCAAGTCTCATCCTCTATGGTTGGGGCATAGAAATGGGTGGGCAGGACTCCATGCAACTGAGTGGAAGAACAGAGATTTAAATTTCCTCCCAGCCAAGAAATTTCCAGAGCTGACCCAACACCAAGATAACAATATAGGAGTAGCTTCATATAGTCGCTGAAAACACTGACTCCATAGGTTGAGTGCTGTAGTTTGAATTCTGATTCTGCCATTTATTAGCTGTATCTCTGTGCCACAGTCTCATTTGTAAAACGAGAATAATGGTACTTACTTTACGGGGTTGTTATGAGGAGTAAATTAACATTTGTAAACCACTTAGGAACAGTGCCTGGCACATAGTAAATATAATGTAGATGTTTGTTTTAAGTGAAATATATAAAGAGCCTTTCACAGCTTAGAGGCATCTTCCTGCTTATAATCATTTCCTCACATTTTGTTTGGTTTTATATCCTTCGGTTTATTATAATACCCCCTTTTACTTCCAGAAAAGGAGGTTAGAGCAGTTACTTTCATTTTCAGATGTTTAAGTGCAGAAATCGACCTTCATAGTCTGTAGAGGGGCATGTAGCAGACAGTAAGCTCGGCAGCTGCCCCTTCCCTCCAGACGGCCTCTGGGGTGGTTTTCTCAGATTCCAATGGGTGTTTCTCAGGTATCTTATTAGCACCTTTTATTCCATTTATATCTCTGGGCCCAAGACACCTGGCTCTAGAGAGTCATCTTCCCTTCTTACACTATTCTGTGGATGGCTGAAGACTAGCCTTATGCATCATGGTGTCATGCTCACAGATCAATTATACTGTCTTTCCCAACCTTGTCTGAAGGGAAAATTCCACCAGTAAATTCTATAGAGACCAATAAAATTCTATGTAAACCAATTTATATCTCTTTTCTAGCAGCCTATAAAATACTTAGAGATGTAGAGGAATGTGTAACTCCTGTTACACAGCAATGGGCTCGCTGCCTGACAGCACAAGAGTCAATTCTATGACACTGGGATTTTGAGAAAAGGAAGAGCTTTATTGCAAGGTCAACCAGCAAGGTGACTGGAGGCAAGGCTCAAATCTGTCTCCCTGATTTGAGGACTAAGGGAGATTTTTATGGGGATAGGAGGTTGGCACTGCTATAGGGAAGGTTGGTTTGGCATGGTTTGTTTGGCTAGGTATAGATTTGTCCCTATATGGTAAGGCAGACTTCAGACTGGATTTTCCTTGTTGAAGGACCCCTCACATTGGATTTGCTCCTGACCCCTCTTGATTCATGCAGCTCTGGTTCCTGGGGAGATGATTTTTTGTTCCAGGGGTCTTGGAGGTCATGTAAGGAGACCAGGCCAAGTTCCTGCACATGCTCAGGTTATATAACTTTCATTTAAGAGGGCTGCCTGCAGAACAAGCTCAAAAGGAAAAGTTAGAGTCAAAAAGTAGCTACAAACAGATTTTAGGCGGCTTTACTCTTACTTCTTCAAGATTATAGGATGCAGAAACTTTGGCAGCTGGCCCATCTAGTTACTCTGGATCAGACTGGGCTTGAGGAGGGAATGAGGCCTTGTCTTTGGCCTCTGGGAGCTCCAAGTTTTACTTCAGGAAGCTGGCACATTTGGGTTTCACGTTGCCCTGGACCTCGAGTGTCCAGAGCACATGTAGGTTTGGTCCATACATACCAGCCATCTTATAAAGAACCAGCTCTAACCTGGAGGATAATGTATGGGATTTAAAACTGGTGAGGGGCTGGGAGGTGGTGGGAGAGTTATCCCAGGAAGTAGGTATGGATTTCAGTGTAGTTTCAATTAGTGGTTCTGCATTTTCTTTTGCTTGATGTGGCCAGATTGTGCTGTGCTACCAATAGAAAAAAGCTCCTGACTTTATTCCCTGTGGTCCAGGTAGCAGAAAATCCAGCTCAACCAGAGATTTAGGCTTGTGCCACAGACATTTCTAGAAAAGGGGGGAGAAGAAATGGCTATGGTGGCTGACTTGGGGTCCAGTAGGCCCGCCTTGCGAGAATAACTAGAGAAGGAGCTGCCTACACTAGGAAGGTGACATTTTATTCCCTAATCAGGCATCTGTTTATCTAGCAGATTTGCAGGCTTGCTTCTGTGTTGTTGGAGCAGAGGAAAGTGCATTGGAGAGAAATCTGTGGTGGTGGGCTGCCAGATGAAAGAAAGTCGGGTTTCCCTACCTTAAGGTTCAGGTTCTTGGTAGGTACAGAAGCTGGATGCTACAAGTGCCTGCTGGCTAAAGAGTTGGCCACAAAGGAAGAAAAGGCTGGGAGCTATGGCAGGACTGGGACTGCTGCAGTATGGGGCAGAGTGATACACATGCTGGAGCCAGCAGAGTTCAGCTGGAAGATGTGGCCCAGAACCATCATCCATTTGCAAGTGTCCTTTTAAGAAAGAGAATGTGATTATTTGAAACTGATAGAAAATGTTACTGTGATATTCACTGGGGGAGGAGTTTAAATAAGTAAAGGGTTTGTGAGGGGCAAAGGGGTTGGGGGAGGAAGGCAGAGAGCAGGAAGGCATCTTGACTTCATGGTAAGCGCTTCCTGTCCGGAGACCTAGAGGGGCAAATAGTCATACAGTGAGAAATGAGTTCCTTCCACAGAGGTAGAAGGAATTTGCTGTGAAAGTCATTAGAAGATAATGTACATTGTGGAAGTATAGGCATTTAAAACTGGGTTTCTTGGGTACCTTATACTACAGAGGAGAAAATTAGGCCCAGAGAGGTGAAGTGATTTTCCCTGTGCCACACAGCTAGTTGTTGAGAAGACTTGAGACTAGAATCCAGGAGCCTGGCTTGTGTGGTCCAGTGAAGTGCAATGGCAATCTTTTCATCCCTTGCAACATTCTTTATGGCTGGCCCTGGGCGTAGGGCTTTCTGCCTTTTCTGACCCTAAAATCAGCTACAATCCCTTAGCATCATTGTGATTAAGGTGTTAGCTATCCTCTGATTAGATCATTAAGATAAATGAGCTGAACACAGAGCCTATGTTGAAAACATCATGATTAATTGGCTTGTAACAATTGCCTAGTGATTTCCATATGCTTTTAGGGTTAGTGGAAATAACAAAATGGCACAGTAAGTAACACAAAATCTCAACCACTTCAAGGTTTATTCTCAGGTTAGGTACTTCATCCTGGAAGTTTTATAAGTCTCTCCCACTCTTTTGTTCATTCATTCATCAATATTTATTAAACAGTTGCTTTGTGCCTGACTCAAAGAAGGGTAATAGATGGTCCATCCACTTCACTACTCACTGTCTAGTAAGGGAGACAAATAATAGCAAGCAGAGCCTGATACTGCTAGGGCAGGGAACAGTGAAAATTAGCCATAGAGATGTGAATCTTGAAAGTGGAAAAAAGGAGGAAAGGTCATTCCAGGGAGAGCTGTCATCATGGGCAAACATGGAACTGTGACTTCATATCATGCTTAAAAAAAATGGCAAGATCTTTTTTCATGGAAGAAGCATAGGGTCCAAAATTGGGAGTGACAGTTCATAAGGGTAGGAAAAGGAGGCTCGGGCTCTGGACTTGCCAGGCTGAGGAGATGGCACTTGATCTGGAGCTTTATGGGAAGCCCTCCTTTGAACAGTTTATTAGAAAATGTGCTTCTAGAAAAATAACATATTCTGCCTCATTCCCAAAGAACTGGAAATAACTTATAAAAATATAGAACAAGATAATAAGGAAGGCTGTGGAGAAATAAGGGGTGGGAGTGGGTAGGGACAGATTATAAACAGGGGAAAGAGGAAATACATGTCATGTAACTAGACATGGGCTGCCTAGTCCTGGTACTGAGACTTATAAAGAAAGTATTGTGTGGACAATGAATAATGTCCTCAACATCACTGTGATATTGACTGACTTACGCTCATGAATTCCGTTTCTTCTTCCTGTTCTTACAGGAAGACTGTGTTCTCCACTCTCCTTTCTGTCACGGGGCACTGGTTAATGGAATGTGATGGAAATGATGTGATCTACTTCCAGGCGTGAATATTGAACATATCTCTTGCATCTTCCAATTCTCTCTTCCTCTTCTGAATAGGTCTTGGAAGCCAGATGCTCCAAATGGTATAGCCTTTGACACACTTTGGACTTTTCTTCACAGAGATTTTTTGGAGCTTATTTATTACTGCTGCATATCTTAGCCTATCCTGACTAAAAAAAGTCCAAGTATAAATATACATATACATCTTTTGGGGAATAATGGGAAATGAATTTTTCCAATTGTTAACATTAACTGACTCAGGAACATATGGAATTATGACAGCATTGTCCTGTGGCAATGCATTTTCCCAGCATGATCGAGCAGTGATGACTCATTTGTACTCTTCAAATCTCCTGGAAGTCGTGACTTGTCTTGATTTCCTTCCTATGATTTTCGGTCAATCTGACCGTAATTTTTATGATTCACTTCAAATGTGAAAGGACTTCCAACACCCTCTGATTACCTCTTAATCTTTATCTTAAATTTTCTCGACAGTTTTCTTGAAAGCACCTTAAGGTACAGTGAAATTTGATATTTAACATCCACTATTCTTCCTTTGTTTCTTTGAGAAATGTTGAACACTGACACATGCACATTTTTTGTCATGTATCAAAACTATTAATCAGAACACTAAAGAAATGGAAGAAAGAGAGGTCACAGCTGTATGACAGCACACACTGCAGAACTCTCTTAGTTCTGAATAAAGCACTTGCTGGCTGGGAGGGTACAGTGTGGAGCTAGAGTTCACTGGCTGAGAGGGGACAGTACCGTCGGCCAGCCTAGCTCTCCTTGCCTAAGGATATTATATCATGCAGAGCGTTGTAAATCTATAAACAGGATACTAAAGGAAGTTATTTATTGTTTTTTTTATAGAAATATGTCAGACTCAAGTGGTTTATAAATCAGTGCTGGTCATGGATGTGTTAAATGGGGGTATTATATTTTGTTGAGCTGCTTATTATATGTTTCAAAGGAAGTTGCCGGCACAATGCCAAAGAACAATTCAGTTTACACCATTCTTTGAGAACTAAAAATGATATCTAGTTCTATGATTGTCAGGAAAATAAGGACTTTTTATCTTCAAGCAATTACCCATAAAAATCATCCTTTGAAACTTTTGATCAGTAGTGGGTGGCAAAATTGTGAGATTATAATTCTATCACAAACTCTACATGAAGGATGTTCTAAGGTTCCAACTTTGGGCAGACAAATACACTTTATTAGTTAGTTGATTTGGGGGTAGCCATATACCATGTTTAGATTTCTGCAAGATTTTTTTAAGGATAAAGCACAGAGTTTATTTTACTTAAAAGGAAAGGAAAATACAGGAGCTTCTCCAACCAAAAATAAAGGGGTCAATGAATCCAAAGTTTCTATACAATATAGCATAGTCATGATATCTTTAGGCTTTCCAATATATATGGGGGATAAAAGACATCTAAATTTAATATTAGTTTTTTTAACCTTTTTATTTTGAAGTATGTTCAAACTTACAGGACAGTTACAAAAATACAACCCCCACATAGAGACCTCTAACATACCCCTAGCCATGACCCCCAAAACCCAGATTGGTGAATTTTAGCATTTTGCCACATTGGCTATATAATTCTATCTTCCTATATGTCTTTCTGTCTGCATATTTATCAATCCATTTTCTGAATATTTGAATATACGTTATATATATCATGCTGCTTGAACACGTAATACTGCCATGTACAGTTCCTAAGAACAAGGATATTCACTTATGTATCTACCTTAAGTGCAATTATCAATTTCAGGAAATTTAAATTGATATAAAGCTTACAGTCTATATTCCAATTTTTTTCATAATTCCCAATAATGTCCTTTTAAGCCTTTTCTTCTCCCTTGCTAGATCCCATCCTGGATCATGTATTGTATTTAATAGTTGCTATCTCTCTACTTGATCTTTCTCCTCCTCCTCCTCCTCCTCCTCCTCCTCCT
>PVKH010033679.1:0-11975 GCA_004027955.1 Chaetophractus vellerosus | reverse complement strand
GGTCTGTCCTCTCCTGTTAGGCACCACCGATGCTCTCAAGTGACTCCCGTCCCTCTGTTTGAGAACACAGAGGGCTTCCCTGGGATGGGTGTCCAACACCTTCCCACTCATTATGTGGGTCTCTACCCACTGAGGCAACACAATATGCCAAAATAATTACTCATACTCCCTAGAAGCCTGCCCCAGGTGTGCCTTATGCAAGGAGTTCTTAATACACAAAGTCAACAATGCCTGGTTTCTTGGAGGCAATATTCCTAGTCGATATTGCTTTTCCAAAACTTGTGATGGGTTTGTGTTTAGGTCATGATTAAAATATTTTTCCCTTTGAAAACCATTTGAAATGGAGCTTCTAGATTATTTCTTTCTGGTTTTTGTACTCTACAGTGTGTTGTGGTTAAATTTAATCCTATCTAGAGGTATGATAATAAGTGTTATGGGGAAATCCTGCATTCCCTTCGATTTTTTTTTGAAAATTTCTAATACATACAGTCCAGATTTGCTATATACATCTCAGAAATTATAAAATATAAAGTGTTTTGTTATCACCTCCCTATAGGTCTTTAGTGCGTTAGGGAGAATTAGTACCACTGTTTTGCAACTTCAAACTTTTGAGGTGAAACTCAGGGTTGGCTGTCAGCAGGGTGTGCTAGAGGTGTGACACAATGGGGAGTCCCTGGAGACAACACAACAGGGGAAGGATTTTAATATAGATTCGTGCAAATGATAGAGTTATAAACCTTGGCAGAGAAACAACTGCTTCATTTTCCCAGCAAACTAATTTTCTGGACTCCTCTCAAATCAATTTCTTAAATTGCTATGGCCATTTTTAGGTTGCCCACACTCCACTGCCAACCTTCCCCCCCGCCCCGCCCCTTTTCTTTTATTCTCCATCTTAATCCCTATTTTTCAGATTTGAACCTTGTGGCAGTTTGAGATTTTTTTTATGAATCACAAAAAGAGAAAGATTATGTTTGTAAACTGATCTATTCCTCTGGGTATGATACTCTTTGATTGTATTAAATTCAGTTGAGGTATATTTGATTAGATTACCTGTTAAGATTAGGGTTTTTTATTTGACTAGTCAGTAAGGTGTGACTCAGGTTTAGTCTCCACCCCCTTGCTGGGTCTTATATAAATAGATACTCACACAGTCACACAGACACACAAGAAGAGAGAGCTCTATCATTTTAGATCCTGCCATGTGATAGAAAGGAGAAGGCTCAAACAGCTGAGGCCCGGGAAAGATGAGCCATTTGCCTGATAGCTTATAGCTGAAATTGGGAAGAGAGCAGAACAGCTGAGACAGATATAGAAGGCCTGGAAAGAAACAAGCCCTTTGCAGGGGAGAGAGGGCTACAGGGTCACTTAAGCATGAAGCCTCAAGGGGTTGGGCCCACTGAGCTCAAGAGGAAGAGGAAGCCTGGAAGGGAAGGAAAGACCAGACAGAGATTGCCCATAATCTTGCCATCTTGCTTCAACACGTGGTAACTGACTTGGGTGAAAAAGTACCTCATATGGTGCCTTGAGTTGGAATCTTTAGGGCCTTGTAACTGTAAGCTTTTACCCCTAATAAATCCTTTTTAAAAAGCCAACAGATTTCTGGTGCTTTGCATCGGCAGCCCTTTGGCTGACTAATACAGACCTCATCTCCTTTTCTTTCCTGCATTTGGCCCATCACATATTCTATCCCTTGGGTAGCTGCTTCCCCAGGGCTATAAGTCCTTCCCACTCAAACTTCTTTTTATACATCATGATAACAACTGGAACCTTTTGGTTTAATGGTTTAGCTGCCCATCATAATAGAAAAAGGGAAAATAAAAGAGTAACATAAGTAAGGGAAACATAACATCTTACAAAGCTCCTGCAGGCATGGTCCTTCATCCAGAACTAAAGTGAGCCCTGAAGCCTTATTCCTGAGTGTTGGGCTCACTAACATAACAGCACCCTTACTTCCCTATCACAAGTTTTAATACTTTTTGGCCAACTTAACAACAAAAACAACTCAATAATGATAGAATCCATTATTTTTATTTTTCAATGTTAACAAATGAATTTTATTGTTGATCAACTGCATTCTTACTTCTTTAGACTTAGGCAAGAATATATTTTCTTTTCAACTTATGGATTTATTATCTCTACCTCATTTACTCTCTCTTTAAAAAAAATTCTGGAGCTGTACTGTCAGGTATGGTGACATTTATTTTTCATAGAAAAGTTGAAACAACCTGGGTTCTTGAATCTGAAACTCTGGGAAACATCTTTCAATATTCATATGCTAAAGTACCAAGTTTCCATTCTCTGTTGGTCCAATTTTGTGTCTCTTCAGCAAACTTTAAAAAAAGATGAAACAATGAAATTTATTTGAGCTCTAAATTGCATGAATTTGCAGGAAAAAACTGCTTGAATTCTATAGCTTACGTGAAAGTAAAATATTGAATATTTTCCTGACTCTTGATCAGACTGCCAAATTTCATCCCATTAGGCTTGCAATAATCTATACCATTCACTAATAATTTATAAGAGTACAACTTTTGTTATATAATACTCAGCAATAAAATATTTTTGAAAATCTTTTAATACTTCATTATTAATAAGGGTAACTTGTCTTTATAATAATGATGATTATATAATCATATAATAATATTTGAAGTATAAAACGTCCATTTTTATTGCTCTCCTCCAAGCAATTAAAATGAGTGCTTGAGACTTAAAACCACATCATTATGAATCAAATAGGAGTCCATATTCCCTGATATTAAATAATTTATGAAGAGTATCATAGAGAATAAATTAAGGCATGATGAAAATTAGACAAGGTAATAATGAGGTTGACTTTATGGTTCTCCCAAATCCATAGAGTTCAATGAATCCCAATAGTAGAAGGGACTTAGTGTTCATGTAACACTTCTACCCAGTGTTGGTGATAGAGCCACAAGGAAGTTCACATGGCTTTCCCATGGCTCACTGGTGGCAAATAAGGAAACTAAATCCATCCCTTCCAAGGCCCAGTCTTAAAACAGTCTATTCACCATACCGATAATAGTGATTATCCCACCATTTTTTTTGACACCTTTTTAAATCTCACCATTGATTCCATGAAATATATCTGGTGTCAATGAATTGCAATCACATAAAAATATACTGTACCTTTAGAAAATTCTGACTTTAAATCTTGTTTCCTTTAGACTTTTCGTTTTCATATGCTCACATGCATATGTTATTTATTACAACTTGTGAAGAGTTTTGAAGGAAAAGATCTTAGTGCTATGTTGTTGCACACGTCATTCCACAGTGCGGCTGTTTCTGCTGGGCAGTTCATGTGCATGGTGGTGTTGGGGAAAGAGACAGAATAATTTATTTTCAGTCTGCTCATAGGAAAAGGTTTTTCTTAGTAGTTATGGTCTTTGTTTTCAGAAATTGATATTGATTGAGTCTAACTCTGAGCTCAAAATTCTGGCATCTACCTTGTCCTATTGTTGAAAAATAATCCACCATTGAATCCACTTCTAGATCAAATTTTGTACAGCTCTTTGGTTTGCCTGTCACTATCAATCAATGTTTCCATATATGTAACAATTTAGCCAATGTCATTTTAAGTCAGAAGGAAATGACATAATCCACAGGCATTGTTGAATGTTTCAAAAAGCATACATATATTTACAGGTGCTGTGAGGCCTTCTTAATATTTATAGCCTCATAATTGTTGCTTCAACAGTAAAGTTAGACTTGACTGTGAACTAAATCCTTCTTTATAGGAGGTACTGGGGATTGAACCTGGGACCTTGTACATGAGAAGCTGGTGCTCAACCACTGAGCTACAACAACTCCCCTGAACTAGATTCTTTTGAGAGGTTTATTTAGGAGGAAGACAAATTTCCCTTTTCCAGAAGTTGGAAGTGCCAATATACTTTGAGTTGGTTTTGAATTGTCCCCAGCTGGAGATCTAAATTCCAATGTTAAAGAAAGTATTTCAGCTTCCATGTGAAAATTGATGACAATATCTTTCAGCACTGTAGAGTTTTTCCACTTCTCTGTAGAGAGTCTTCTCAATGGGAACTAAACACATGTATCATCCGGTGTTTTTCTCTAAAGCTCACACTGCTAAAAAGAAATTGTATGTTCAGGGTTTTCACGGAAAATTATTACATTATATTCTTCCCTTGTTCCGTTTCCTGACACTGACTCAGGCATGATAAAAGGGGCAACTGACTTTTACATAAACAAAAATATTTGAAAAACCTCACATGGCTTTAAACCTTGCCTCTTCCAGGTCTGACAAAGTTATTGAATAAAGAAGCCATAGAGTTCACAAAATATAATATGGTTTCAATTTTTTTAATGGAAAACTGAGTACCTCCTTGAACCCAACATTTTTGATGGTAATTACATAGATCTAAAAATTAGTTTACCCATCAGTGCTTGGTAGTTCCCAGAGTTGATTTCCAACTCTGAGGCAGAGAAGGTAAATGTAAGCTAAATATTCATATCTGTTAGCTGACATTAAGGCTTTTGAAAGTAAAAAATAAATGTGTTTTCTTTTCTTATATAAGCGCATTTGGAATTTACCTCCTACCTTTTACTCAACCTAAGACCAATTTTGATTTTTTCCTTTTAATTTGCATTTCTCTAATAAAAATCTTTGTCAAGCTGACATCATCTCTTTTTGTTTTCTCCATCTAGTGGTACTTCTACAACTGGTATAGCACCATGGTAGGCACCAGGAAGAAGACAAAGGCATAGAACACTGGGTTCCTGTCTTGAAGGAGGTGGTATTTAGCTGGAAGGATAAGAGACACACACTCAGAGGTTCAACAAAAATTTAATAAAACTAGCAGAGATTTTTGTGAACAGATAGCCTTTGCATTTATCCAGTTTATAAAAGGATAAGTAATCTGGTTGGCATTCCAACTTTTATGGTTGGAATTCCTGAGGTATCTTAGCAATATCAAATGGTTCTGGTTCTTTCTTAAAACATCTAAGAATATAAATAGATAAGCTAGATATGGTGTAGCAGTTTGATATTATTTATGAATTCCAAAAAGAGATATAGATTATGTTTGTAAACTGGTCTGTTCCTCTGGGTGTGATACCCTCTGATTGTGTTAAACTCAAAGGTTTTACATTTATGTGATTAAATAAAAATTATGGCTTTGATTTGACCACATCATTAGGGCAACTTAGGGTTGAGTCCCCACCCCCTTGGTGGCCTATATAAATGGACACTCACACAAAAGCAGATTGTGAGAAAAGAGAGAGAGCTCCATAGACATGGAAGATGACTTTGATACTGTGGCCCTGAGGAGAGACGAGCCACTCACCTCACAGTTTGCAGCCTAAGAGAACAGAGCAGCTGAGCAGTTAAGGAAGGAGAGACCAGGCCTACCATCTTGCTCCAACACATGGTGTGGCAGTTTGATATTATTTATGAATACCAAGAAAGATATTTGATTATGTTTGTAAATTGTTCTGTTCTTCTGGTTGTGATAACCCTTTGATTGTATTAGATTCAACTGAGACGTCTGATTAAATTATGTTAAGATTAGAGCTTTGATTCAATCACATCATTAAAGTGTGACTCAGTGTTGAGTCCCTACCCCCTTGGTGGGCTGATAAAACAGACTCTCACACAGAAGTAGACACACAGAGAAGGAGATACATGAGAAAAGAGAGAAGACTCCTTCAGACACAACAGAGGCCCCAGGAAGAGAGATGAACCTGACAGTCTATAGTTGACCTTGTGAAGAGAACAGAGCAGCAGAGCCTGGAAAGAAATGAGCCTAGGGGAGAGAGATGAGCTTCATGCTAGTCTATAGCTGAGATCAGAAGAAACTGGGACCATAGAACCTTAAGAGGAAAAAGGAAGGCTGAACTCTAGCAGACACTACCTGCCATCTTGCTCCAACACATGGCAAATAACTTTGGGTGAGCACAGTACCTCTTATGGTACCTTGGGTTGGACTCTTTAGGACCTTGTGACTGTAAGCTTCTACCCCAAATAAATATCCTTTATAAAAACTAGCAGAGTTCTGGTACTTTGCATCAGCACCCCATTGGCTGACTAATACAGAATTTGGTACAGAGAAGTGGGGTGGTGGTTTTGCAATTACTAAAATGCTGGAACAATTTTATAAATGGGTAAGGGATATTTTTTGGAGGCTTTGTAAGATGCTTGACAGAAAAGGCCTAGATTGTTTTGAGGAGACTGTTGGTAGAAATATGAATGCTAAAGACACTTTTGGTGAGGCCTTAGAATTAAATGACAAAACTATTATGGGAAACTGGAGGAAAGACAATCTGTGTTTTAAAGTAGCAGAGGACTTAGCAAGATTGACTCCTGATGTTGTATCGAAGGCAGAATTTGAAAACTATGAGCTTGGACATTTAGTCATGGAGATTTCCAAACTAAATGTGAAAAATGCAGCCTGGCCTCTCCTTGCAGCTTACAGCAAAATGTTAAAGGAAAGAGATAAGCTGATAACCGAATTGTTGGGCAAAAAGAAAACAGAAACTGATTCTGGAAATTCCAAGCCTCTGGAAATCAAGCCCCCATATGATAGTTCCCCATTCAAGGAGTTAACCCTTGGAACTTGTAAGTCAGGATTGAAAATGCAGTTATCCAGGAAAGATTTTTGGAAAATTTTACTGTCTGATGGCTTAGACCCCTGCTTCCTGCATGCTAAACCAACAGGGTTTTGAGAGAGCCTTATGAACAAAATCATTGTCAGCTTGGACTAAAAGGGACATCAAGGGGAGAGATGGAAGGGGAAACAACCTCAGGAGGAAAACCATGGAAGTTGAGGTCTGGAATTAAGACATCTCCTTGGGCCAAGAGAGGAACCTGACCCAAGTGTACAGAGAGGGTGAGTTTTCCCTAGCATTTGAAGAGGGTGGATGTTCCTGCCCACTGTCCAGGGAGAATGTTGCCTCCTCCTCACTGTGCTAAGGGGGTTGAGACCCTACCCCAGAGATTGGATAAACTGTGATGTGATGGTTAGGCTAATGTGTCAACTCAGCCAGGTAATTGTACCCAGTTGTTTGGTCAAGCAAGCACTGGACTAATTGTAATGTAAGGACATTTATGGACTTTAGCTATCAGTGAGTTTACTGCATAGATGGCTGATTACATCTACATCAACCAGAAAGATTGCCATCAGCAATGAGTGACATTTTATCCAATCAATTGAATGCCTTAAAAGGGGAAGTGATTTCAGCATTCAGAGAGAATTTCCCAGCTTGTCTTTGGACACCAATATCTCCCAGAAACTCATCAAGGACCTTCACTGGTCTTTCATTGGAGACCCTGGTTGCAGCCTGCCTGTGGAACATGAACTTGTGCATCCCCTTGCCATTGGGCAAGACTGTGGAAAGGGTGGGGACCCATGAGGCCCCAAGGATGAGAAGAAACCATCATCTTAAGAATGACTCTCAGACTTTGAAATCTAATGAAGTATGATCCACTGTTTTTCGTAACTGTAGGGGACCAGTGATGCATGTTTCCCTCCCAAATTCACCTTATGGTAATACAAATGTTTATCCTGTGTCTGTCCCTTTGTATACTGGAAGAAGGTAAATTGTTTTTTGGGTTTCACAGGTCTATAGCCAATAGTGATTTTGCCCCAAGAAAAACTGTATTTCTGTAAACTGTGATGAGTTTGTACTTAACTGATTTAAGGTCTTTTTAAAAATATTGTAATTAAGAGGGCTGTGTGTAGCAGTTTGATATAATTTATGAATTCCAAAAAGGTAAATAGATTATGTTTGTAAACTGGTCTGTTCCTCTGGGTGTGAAACCCTTTGGTTGTATTAAATTCAAAGGTTTTACATTTACTTGATTAAATCAAGATTAGGGATTTGGTTTGACCATATCATTAGGGTGACTCAGGGTTGAGTCTGGCCCCCTTTGTGGAGTATATCAATGGACACTCACACAGAAGCAGATATGCAAGAAAAGAGAGAGGGCTCCACAGACATGGAAGAGGACTTTGATCCTGTGGCCCGGGGGAGAGATGAGCCATTTGCCTGATAGTTTCAGCTGAAGAGAACAGAGCAGCTGAGCAGTTGAGGAAGGAGAGACCAGGCCTGCCATCTTGCTCCAACACATGGCAACAGACTTTGGTGAGGAAGCATCTCTTATGGTAACTTGAGTTGGACCCTTTAGGGCCTTGTAACTGTTTAAGCTTTTATCCCAAATAGATACCCTTTATGAAAGCTAACAGATTTCTGGTACTTTGTATCAGCACCCCTCTGGCAGACTGATACTTATGTTAGAAGAAAGAACATGTTTAGAATCAGAAGACCTAACTTCTGGCTCATTTGCCTGGCTGATTCACCTTGGATAAATTATCTAACCTTGCAATGATCAATAAAATAATGAAAATAAGAGTATATACTTGTGGTAGATTGAGGGCATAACTGATGATAATTAATGGTGTTCCTTTAGCTACATTGTTCCCCCTTCCCCCTTTAAGTCTGGGGTTGGCCATGTGATTTGTTAGGCCAATGGGACAGTAGAACACTTGATGCAAGCTGAAACTTAACAAAGTTTTTCTTCTGTTTCCCATGCTTCTCTGACTTTATCATGAGGACACGTCCAGCCTAGATGATGAGGCATGTGGAGCAGATCAAGACAGCCCGTTTGTCCAGTTAAGATCCAAGACAAGTGAGAGAGCCCAGATAAGGTACTCAAAGTTGCCTAGGACACCTGCAACTGATGGAGAAGCATGAGGGGTCCTCACTGAGATCAGCTGAACTATGTGGCCAATACCTCTGACTCATGAGCAAAAATAAATAATTATTGTTCCATGCCACTAAGGTTTCTGTGGTAATTTGTTATGCAGCAGTACCTACCTGATAAAGTACTTCATTGTTATTGTGAGAATTAAGTAAGAAATGCATATGAATGAGATTTTTAAAATTTGAAATAATATAAAAATTTGAGTTAAAAGATCCTTAACATCAGTGGGTTATTAGAGAGGAGGACAAAGAACAGTGATGAAATGTAGGTTTTAGTCATGGATAGCATCAAGAGTCCAAATTATTCTAGCAATTTTTGTTGTTGCTGTTCGAATTGATACATATTTATTGTGGTGACCTATCTATTTGTCCAAATGGCTTATTAGTTCGCATTACTTACAAATTATTATAAAAAAGAAATAGTAGAGAAAAACCTAATGCTTAAAAACTAGGTGTAGAAGAGGATCACCAGACTGTGTTCACTTAAATGACTGAAGTACAGAAAAATTTCCTTACCAAGCAGTCAAGGTTTTTTCCATTAGTAAGTTATTCATAGTTTGGCTTGATCAGAGCCAAGATTGAGAAATATCTGAGAGGAAAATAATGCACTTGATATTATTTAATATTTATTAATGAAATACTTTTAACTACCCTGCTGAATTTAAAAAAAGATCAGGTGTTGCAAAAAATACCTTAAAAAATCATCCTCTCTTTCTGAGAAGATTGTGCTCTAAAGTTAATTTTTAAAAAGCGAACCTTTGGAATTTGCAGCCCATTTTTTCACTATAAATAATGATATGTTCTGAGGGCAACCTACACAAAACCATAAGACCATTCAACAGCAATAATTTAACAAGTATTTACCAGGAAACTTACATGGGTGTGACTCTGTTCTAGAGAACAAAGATACAGCAGTGAGCAAAACAGACAAATATCCCTGACCTCATGGAACCTCCATTCTATTAGGGGAGACAAAACAAGTAAGATACATAAGTAAATATACAGTATATTATCTGGCAATAAGTGGTACGGAGAGATACAAATCAGGGAAGGGGAGATATGGCATGTGTCAGTGGAGTTACAATTTTAACTAGGTGGTTTCTACTATGGTGGTTGAAGAAATGGGCCAACAGTTGTGAACGCAGACAAAGAGAGCGTTGCTTCGTGACTGATGGAAACTTTTTTTTGGTCCCTTGTCTTTCTCTCTCCATAAGGCCATATTCAGTTTGGAGTTTTTAATATGAAAAATAGAGAAGAGGTGGGAATAAATTAGGAGGGAGAATAGCATACATAAGATTGCTGAGGGTGAAGTGGAAGAAAAATGAGAGGGACATAGAAGGCAACGGCTACCACTCCTCCTTACTGCCGTGGCTGTTCACACCAGGGTAACTGATAGGGAATGATGCTTAGAGCTTTTTTTTTTTTTATCTTATAATGTACTTTTTCTTAATTTAAACTTTTTATTGTGACATAATTTCAAAGTTACAAGACTTGCAGAAGAAATACAAAACTCTAAAGAGAATTCCAACATAACCCTTCCAAAGAACCCAGATCCACCCATTTTAACCTTTTTCCACACTTGTTATATCTCTATTCATCTGTTGATGGACACTTGGGTTGCTTTTATTTGTCTATAGCATATAATTCTGCTATAAACATCAGTGTACAAATATCTGCTTTCCATTCTTTGCGGTATATACCTAGAAGTGGGATTGCCAGGTCGTATGATAGTTCTGTGTTTGACTTTTTGAGGAACCCACCAAACTGTGGTTCAGAGGCTGTGCAATTTTACATTCCCACCTATATACTAAGTTTCTTATTTCTCTGCAGTTCCTATTTCTCTGCATCCTCACCAGCACTATTTTTTTGTTATTATTTTTTTTAATAATAGCCATTCAAGTGAGTGAAGGGTGGTATTCCATTGTGGTTTTGATTTGCATTTCCCTAATGGCTAATGATGTTGAGCATCTTTTCATGTGCTTATTGGTCATTTGCATATATTCTTTGAAGAAATGTCTATTCAAGTCCTTTGCCCATTTTTCAATTGGATTTTGTGGCAGTTTGAAATTATTTTATGAATACCAAAAAGAGAAGGATTACATTTGTAAACTAATCTATTCCTCTGGGTAGGATGCCCTTTGATTGCATCAAATTCAGTTGAGGGGTCTTTGATTAGATTACTCCATGAGATCGCTTTAGGGTTTTTGATTGGACTGTGTCAGTAAGCTGTGACTCAGGTTGAATCCCCACCCCCTTGCTGGATCTGATATAAATGGATACACAGAGAGTTACTCACTCAGACAGACAGAGGAAAAGGGAGCCGGCCTATTTGTGAAAGACAGGACTGCAGGAAAACAGAAGCCAATAGAGGCTGGGCCCACAGAGCAGCTCAAGACGAGACAGTGAGCCTGGAGGGGAAGGCTGACACCTCGGCAGACATCAGCAGCCTTTCTGCTTTGCCATGTGCCCGGATCAACAGGCACTGACTTTAGTGAGAAAGCACCTCTTATGGTGCCCTGATTTGGACTTTTCGTGGCCTTGGAACTGGAAGCTTTTACCCCAAATAAATCCCCATTATAAAAACCAACAGATATCTGGTATTTTGTATCGGCAGCCCTTTGGCAAATGAAAACAAGTTCTTTGTCTTTTTGTTGTTAAGTTATAGGAGTTCTTTACATATTTTAGTGTACTTCTGTACCTCATTGCCTTTTCCCCCTTCTGGAGCATATATTACTCTAAGGAGGGAGATATGTGTTTACTGGGGAGAAAATAAAGAGGATTACTAGAGCTTTAAATGTCTCAGGGACATTTTCACATATGAGGCAACAGATACCTTCACAGTGGGTGCCTGTTGCCTGCTTTCTTTTTCTGTGTAACAAATGTCACCAAAATGTAGTGTCGTAAAACAAAAACTTTATTTTGCTCATTATTTTGTAGGCCAAGAATTAGGCTCCACCAGGACCAGAAGATCCACTTGCAAGATGGCTCATTTCCATGACTAGCAAGTTGTTGACTGTTGTCTGGGAGCTCACAAGGACTGTCAGTCTGGTGCCTCCATTGTTCTCTGTGTGGGCATCTCCATGGAATTGCTGGGGCTTCCTCATGACATGGTGGCTAGGTTTCATGAGTAGTTTTCCAAAAGACAGGAAGTGGACACTGTCCGTTTCATCAGTTCTGGAATCAGAAAGAGGCATAGTGTCTCTTCTGCAGTATTTATTCTATTAGTTAAATCAATCACCAAG
>PVKH010033678.1:0-11965 GCA_004027955.1 Chaetophractus vellerosus | reverse complement strand
TTGCTAAGTCATGCAGTTTCCTATAATTACTTTTCCTTTTCAGCACAGTATTTTGTTTCCTGTGGAGTTAGTAATTCCTTTGCTTTTTGTTTTATTAGTTTGCTAGGTTTTATTCATCCCCAAGTTGTACTTCTTTCAGTATGGTCAGATGCGTTGAGTATGCTCTACTAGTGTCTTCTTTTTTTCAATTTACTTTTTGGTGTACAGTTCTATGAGTTCCACCGCCCCCCCTGCCCCTTGCTCTCTGTGTTCATTCGCTGGGTGATCATCTGTGTCTGTTTCTTGCCTTCTCTTCATATTTTTCTCCTCCAGGCTTCACCGGGATTCGATCCTAGGGACCTCCAATGTGGGAGAGAGGCACCCTGTCACTTGCGCCACTTCAGTTCCTGGTTTCTGGGACATCTTGCCTTTATTCTCCCCTGTGTCTCTCTTTTGTTGTGTCATCATCTTGCTGTGTGGCTCGCCTCACGTCCACACGGGCCTGGCTCACCTGCTCACCTTTTTTTTACCAGGAGGTCCTGGGGATCGAACCCAGGTCCTCCCATATGATAAACGGATGCCCAATCACTTGAGCCACATCTGCTTCCCATCTACTAGTATCTTCTTGATGATAGCCTTCCAGAGCTTTGACCCATCCCATTTGGGCTGATCACTTCCTAGGCTTGCTTCACAGCCCTCCAACTCTCCCTTCATTGATATTCTAACAAGTCCTGTTTCTTTTTCTCTGTCTACTCCCTTGTTTTATAGAACATATCTGCTCTAATCTGCTGAAAAAGAGTACCTGGGTGGTAAATATTTTAAAACCTTGTATGTATAAAAACAGCCTTAGTTTACCCTTATGCTTCTTTTTTTATATGGCTGGGTATAGAATTCTAGGTTAAACACTATTTGTCTTAGTTTCCCAAAGGGCCACTGATGCAAAGTACCAGAAATGAGTTGACTTTTATAATGGTGATTTTATTTAGGGTAAAAGCTTACAGTTCTGAGACTGTGAAATATCCAAATCAAAGCACCATCAGTGAAGCTTTCTCAGCAGAGTCACCTACTGGTAATCCTGGTGTCCTGCCATGTGGCAGTCAGTCATCTCCTCAGCCTTGAGCTGCTCCATGGACCAGCCTCTTGGGGGCTTCGTGCTTAAGGTTTGGCTGCTAACAATCCTGGAGTTTTCTTGCACATAGCAGGGTAAAAATGGTGGCTTCTTTTCTTTGTGCGTGTCTCTCTTTCTGTGTGTCTCCGGTTTATATCAAACCCAGCAAGAGGGTGGAGACCCAAGCTTGCTCAAGCCTCACTAATGTAGTGTAATCAAGGGCCCCTTAGGAGAGGGTGTAGCTCAATGGTTGGGTACCTCCTTTGCATGCATGAAGTCCTGGCTTCAATCCCCAGTACCTCAAAAAAAAAAAAAAAAAAAAAACGCTCCCCTAACTGAAAATGCAGTCAGTGGCCCCATGCCCACAGGAATGGATTAGTTTAAGAACATAATCTTTTTTCCCGGATTCACAAAATTCAAACTGTCACACCATTTTACCTCAGAATTTTGAAGGCATTGTTCCAAAGCCTTCTTGCTTCCAGTGTTGCTTTTGAAAAGTTTGATCCTTGATCCTTTATATGAAGTTTGTTTTTAATCTCTGGAAATTTTAGGGCCTCTTCTTAGTCTTCCACTTAGTTTGTGAAATTCCATGTTACTGCATTTTGCTGTGTAGGTCTGTTTTCTTTTATTGTGCTGGGCATTCAGTGGATTGCTTTGAATTTGGAATCCTGTCTTCTCTGCCATCTTTAATTGGAAGTCTTGATCAATTTTTTAAAGGGAAATTATAATGAAACATTTGTTTCCCAAAGCTGGAGTATTATCAGCTAAATATGAAAAAGGAATCATGGTGATTGAATTGGCCAGCCAGAATTTAAAAGAATGCTGCCAAGCGTAAAATATAAATATTTCACACATTTTGGTTGACAGAGCAAATAGAAGTTGCAATGAGTGAGTTGTTCAAGCCATTTGTAACTCTAGTAGCCCACCCAGGCTTGCATCAGAGACAGGTAGGTTTATTTGTACATTTTATTTTCATTGTAATTAAATAGGAGAAAGACTCAATTCAGATAATTGGAGGCACATTCTACTGAGTATGTGCCTTGTTTCAATTTGGTCCCAAAGAATCACATGTACACACACATACACACAATCACATATGTAACTGCCCCAACATCCAGCTGCTTTAGCAAATACAGTAGAGCAATTGTACGTAAGACCAATGAAGGCAAAAATACTTATCTAAATTTTTCATAGATTACAGATTTAAATTTTCTTTTCCCCAAAATGGCATTATGGTAAATGAATCAATCAATTAGTCCTTTTTTCTCTCTCAATATAATAAAAGCATTGGGTAAACACCTGTTAAAATGTGGTATTAAAGTGCTAACAGGGAACCAGCTGTGGCTCAGTTGGTGGGGCTCTGGTTTACCACATGGGAGGCCCCGGATTCGGTTCCCGGGGCCTCCTGGAGAAGACAGGCTGCCGCGAGCAGGCAGGCCGCCACGAGCAGGCAGGCCGCCATGAGCAGGCAGGCTGCTGTGTGGTGAGCTGACTCAGCGGGATGCCGCGGCAGGGGGAGACGGGCAGTCACGGAGAGGCGCAGGGCAGGTGAGCGCAGCGGGCGCAGGCGGCAAGGGGGATATATAAATAAAAATAAATCTTTAAAAAAATAAAGTGCTAACATGTGAGGAAGATTGTGAAGCCACAAGCTTCATCTCTAAGACCATACTTTTTCCAAAGTCTGCCCATGGAAGGGTAAACAATGAGTGGGAAAGCTTTGTGGTGGAGATTGTATATATCTTAATACAAGCTTAATTTATGGATATAAATAGTAATCCTAACACATACTCATGTGGGATAATGATTAATCTTGTTTTCTCTTTTCCCTCCAGCTTTTTGGAGACTGGGAGGCTCAACTGCGAAGAATAATGAAGCTCATTGCTGGAGGTGGCCTGTCAATTACCGGCTCTCACAACATGTGTGGGGACTATCTATACAGCGGCCACACGGTCATGCTAACACTCACCTACTTATTTATCAAAGAGTGTAAGTCTAAAAGAGCCTTCCAGTAAAATTTCTCCACCTGCCATTTCCCACATTCTCTGGTCCTCTTGGTAAAACATATTTTCTGGAAAGTCTGCCAAAGCAAGATTGGAGGCTTCAGGAGGCAGCAGTCTTTTCTCACCCCTGTGCCTACAACACAGTGGGCTCCCTAGGAAACACATGTGGAATAAGTAACTGTCCTTATGGAGAATGTCTTGATTCCCGGAATGTCAGCTGTCTGAGCTGAGCATGCAGATTGTGTTATGTGCCTGCTACATAGTTGCTGGAAGGAGCTAGAAGGAAATCTCATTCAAATTTTAAAATCCAGGACCAGGCTGATAGGATAGTAGCAGACCATGTGTTCATTCCAGGCATTTTTTTCAAGGATAACTTGACATATACAGTGGGGTTAGATGATGCTCCTGCACTGAAGGGTGAAGCAGACAGTAAATGGGAATTTTCCTTTTAAATTTTGCTTAAAATATTTTATTATGAAATATGTTAATCACACAAAAATCCTCTTACAGATAGCCCTGTACACTACTTAGCTTTAATATATTAGCATTTTGCCATATTTTTTTAATAAAGATTTACTTACTTTTATCCATTTTAAACACCCCCACCCGCACCACCTCCCGTTTTTGCTGTTTTTGCTGTTTTGTGTCTAGTCACTGGGCAACTCTCTGTGTCCGTTTCCTGCCCTCTCTTCTCATCCTTCTCCTCCTGTCTTCACCGGGATTCGATCCTGGGAACCTCCGATGTGGGAGAGAGGTGTCCTACCACCTGCGCCACCTTAGTTCCTGGTTTTTTGGCACATCTCGCCTTGGCTCTCCCTTGTGTCACTCTCCTGTTACATCATCATCTCGCTGTGTGGCTCAGCAAGGCCTGGCACACCCGCACATGGGGCCTGGTGGCACCTTCTATATTTTTCTTTATTTTACCGGGAGGTCCTGGGGATTGAACCCAGGTCCCTCCATATGGGAGACGGATGCCCAACCATTTGAGCCATATCCAACCCCCCCTTGCCATATTTTTAAAAAGGAAATACAGCATTAATATATGGCTAAAGTGTTTTCAGCCCTCCCCCCTCTTATTTTCCTGCATCATTTCCATACATGTTTTGAACTTTTGTGCTAGTGTATCTATAAATAATATGCAGCATTGTTTTGTGGTTTTAAAAACTTATATAAATGGTATCATATGTATTCTGCCACTTTTTCTCTCTCTAATTATGGTTTCGAGACAAGACTCCAGTCCATTAATTTCAACCACTATTAGTATTTATTTCAATACTATAAATGAACCACAGATTTTTTACTCATTTTTCTACTTACAAGAAAATTCAGTTATCCCCCGTATTTTGCCATTAGAGTATGATGCAAGCAGTTTCCATGCAGAAGCAGTAAACAAGCCCATACTGCTGTGGTGGCACCTTCTGAAAGTTCAGTAAGGTGAGAGCTTGGAGTGGGATAAAAATGAAAGATGAGATTGGACAGGTAATATGGAAACCGATGATGGAGGGTGCCTGAAGCCACAAGAAGGAGTCTGAACTTCCATCTGACAGAGATGGGGTAGCCCTTTGAGGGACTGTAACCAGTGAGTGATGTCATCTTATTTGTCCTTTAGAGATAGACCACTCTTGC
Source organism: Chaetophractus vellerosus (assembly GCA_004027955.1). NCBI lineage: Eukaryota > Metazoa > Chordata > Mammalia > Cingulata > Chlamyphoridae > Chaetophractus > Chaetophractus vellerosus. The sequence goes on along the minus strand of PVKH010033678.1, from coordinate 7,252 downwards.
AGCCACCTGAAGGATGAATTAGAGAGGTGCAAGACTGTAGGTGAGGAGAAAAATTAGGAGACTGGCTCCTACAGTAATCCAGGAAAGAGGGAGTGGGGGCCTGAACTTCCACAATGGCATTGGAGATGGGGCGATGTGGAGGGAACTGAGGAAATTATTGAAAAGAGCACAACAGATAACAGGATCCATTGTGGGAGTAGAGGAGAGGGGTGGTGAACTGAAGGGTGACAGCCCAGTTTCAACATTGAAAAGCAAAGATAGGAAACACAGGAGAAGAAGACAGGATTCAAGTCAGGGCACTTAGAGAGAAGGGAGGGCAACTGCTGTTCTGCTTGTACTTAGTACATGACCGAATATGATGAATTCCAGCCCTGTCTATTTAGAATCATTGAGGCATCCCGTAGCCCTTATTTATACTAGATGTAACCAAGAGGGTAGAACAGAACCACAGAGGCCTGATGGCAGCAGCCCTGAGGAAGGGATTCCTGACCCCCTCCTGGGTGGGTACCTGAAATCCTTTACTGGGAAATCCTTCCTTCCTTTAAGATAACATAGTGTGCCATATTGGGAAATGTGGAAACCTTGGATCATGAAACTCTCATTTTGAATCCTGATGCTTTCAATATCTAGCTCTTTAGCCTTGGAAAAAGCCCTTAACCTCTTAATTTCCTCATCTTTAGAATGAGATATTGATAACTACTTTATGGGTGTAGGAAGGGGTTGTGAAAAGTAAATGGTGTATATAAACTTAATAGAGTTGCTTTTAAATTTTTCCATAGCACTTAACACCTTCTAACATAGTGTATAATTTACTTATTATTGTTTATTGTTTGTCTTCCCCCCCTCATACAAAGGCAGGCTCTGATGTGTTTGTTCATTGATCCTGATACCCAGAGTAAGGCCTGAATGAATGAATGATTCTTGGACCCCTTGAGAATCCATTAAAAGCCTCAATCTTTTCCCATAGGGTGGGAAGGGTATATCACATTCAGACATCATTTTTACATAAAATTTCAGACCCTCTTAGTCCGATCCATTGAGAATGCAAGGTAGAATAGAGATTTTGATGTATCCCTCAGGTGATCTCCCAAATGGGAGTATAGGCAAGCAATTTTGGTGTTGCCCTACCTTTGAGGAGGCACTGAACTAGAATTCCCAGGCTTTGGGAGTGAGTTTTTTTTTTTTTGTTTTTTTTTTTTTTGAGAAACACAAATCTCAAAGACTTGATTAGTGTGTAGTTGCAGAGCTTGGAACACACATAAGACTGTTGTATCAATTATAATTGCTTAGTCCATGTATAAGGACCAGTAGACCAATAGGCATTGATTTTTGTCTCAACCATTAACCCCAAATCATCTATAGATAAATTAAATATTTATGGATAATTTTAAAAAATGATCCACAATGCATTAACCTATCTTTATATGATTAGAATCATCTTTTAAACTGTATTTATGATTATATGAATCAAGTAATAACCAAATATGAATTACTTCTTCTAGGGTAATCACTTTATTATAAGCTTTTTCTATTCTAACCTTGGTTGCAAATAAGCTAAAGCCCATAAGCCATTAGATTTGCTAGCCCAAGAGATCTGTTCTCAGAAGGAAAGACCCAAAGTAATTGGATTGAGCCATAATAATAGAGTCACAGTTGGGTGCCCCTAGTGGTACTCGAATGATGGGATAACTTCAAGATTTCTTCTTTTTTTCAGATTCCCCTCGGCGACTCTGGTGGTACCACTGGATTTGCTGGCTTCTCAGCGTAGTTGGAATCTTCTGTATTCTCTTAGCGCATGACCACTACACTGTGGACGTGGTGGTGGCGTATTACATCACCACAAGACTCTTCTGGTGGTATCACACTATGGCCAATCAGCAAGTGAGTTTTTTCCCCATTTGATTCTAGCTTGTATTGTTCCTGGCTGGTATTGCTTGCTTGAGGTGGGAGATGAAGGTATAAAGGTGAAAAGGAAAATTTTTTAATATAATGGCATTGGGAATTGTTTCCTTTTAGGACTCGTATCATACTTTGATTATCCATGAAAGCTGTTTTAATTAAATCTTTCCGTTTTCAGTGTAGAAGAGTAGCTAAAATCTATTTGGGCATGTTATTTATAGTCAAGAAAAGAGGGAGCCACAAGTTCTCCTTGTACTCCCAGAATTGGGAGTATTTATTTTTCTCCTGGGGCGTGGCCCAGTGTGCAGTGTGAGATGGTGGTGTGCAAGTGAAACTGGGCTGGAAATGGGGTGGGGCTAGGGTCCTTTGTGAATTTTAACATGGGAAGTATTTGAACTTAAAGTGAAAGATTATGTGAAAGTATGTATGCTCCTTTGGGGACCGGAAGAATTAATTGTTCTTCCTGACATATTTTTCCTTTCTCTGATATCTTAGGTGCTAAAAGAAGCTTCCCAAATGAACCTCCTGGCCAGGGTGTGGTGGTACAGGCCATTTCAGTACTTTGAAAAGAATGTTCAAGGAATTGTACCTCGATCTTATCATTGGCCCTTCCCATGGCCAGTGGTCCATCTTGGTAGGCAAGTTAAATACAGCCGGTTGGTGAACGACACGTAACAGCAGTACAAAGTGGGGAAAGACGAACTGTCCAAAGTGCTAAGAACTCCATGAGAGAAGATGCCATAAAATAAACACCTCCCTAATCTTATTATCTTTCAACAATTACCTTGAATTAACCTATTGAGTTACCTGGTCAGCACTGTGATCTTTTTTTCTCTCCAAAGGACCTACGTTGGACAACAATAAAGAAAATTTAACCCATCATGCACTGTACACATTTCCCGTTCATAGGTTTGGGATTTACATAACCCATGACCACCATGTTCCTTTGTATGTGATGCAACAGCATAAATGTAAGCTTTTATATCATAAGTTCTGGTCTTTCCAGTCACACCTGGAAATAAAGTATATTATTTTCTTGGGAAAACATACTTTTCATATCTCTTGCCCCACATATTGGGCTGTAAGCCATTTTCTAGCAAATGTCTCTATGAAGGTTTCTAAGTACCTGAATGGGGTTCGATTGTGAAATCTTTCTACCCGTTGCACCGATATGCAAATTAAAATGACAGATACAGGTTTGGTAACTTGGGGTTTTGTAAAATTAGCAGATACAGTGTGTCCAAAAGTGAAAAAAAGAAAAAGATTCTGTTATAAAGTGATTTTCTAAGTATTTCCTAAATTTATTTTTCAAAATGATGTTATGAAAACCAAATTTAAAGATTTTTACATGTCAGAGAGAAGAGAGTTAACATTTAAAAATGCTTCTTGGGAGAGAAATTTGTCTATGTTTCTAGTGCCTTTCTTGTCTTGATTGTATGGTCAGTAGGCAATCTTAAATGTTTTTATTTAAAATAAAGTATTCCATGAAAATACAAATGTATGTATACACTACTAAATTTTACATTTATAGCTAAAGTAAATCAGAAGACTGCTTATGGTTTTTAAATTGCTATGAATTAAAGAAAATAGGGGAGCAAATTAGAGAGTCACACCGTGTTCACATATTGTGAGCAGGTGGCAGTGACATATACCACTTATTTTATCATCTGTTTGATAGTTCAATTTTAACTATACAGTGAAAACAGCCATGAATACCCTTTTTTAAAAGAGAGTTTTGAAAACGATCACTTAACTAAAACTTGAATGCTATAAGAATTAGTTATCCTTACTTTCATGACAATTTTGTTGGTGAACAACAAAAAAGAGATCTATTTCTTTAAAATATATTTGTGCAGAAACTGCATGTAACTCTAAGTTTTACTCCTACCATACATATATTTGGGAAAGTATTCATTCTATAATTGCCAATGTGGAGAACAAAATAGTTTTTTTAAGAATGAAGACTTACATATCTCCATTCTGTATTTTATGTGCAGCAGAATTATCTTCCATTGGGTTTGTGTGTGTGTGTGTGTGTGTGTGTATTCACAAAGTGATATTTGTATTGTAAAACAATAATGGTGAAGGAAATAAAAAGGCTTTTAAAATTTTGTTTGTTTTAAATCTTTGTAAAGTTATTATTCCAGAGAGTAAACTGATATCTTACAGCTTATATAGATCATAAATTAATCAAAATGCACTTTTTAATAAAAACTGATGCTTAAAATAATGGCTTATTTTAATGTGTTCATTATTTTTTTAAAAGTAGTAAATGAAGTCATTAAAGCAAGAGAGAAAACCAGGTTTCTGAATTTCCTCATGATTTTGTATGTTGGCCACAGGACCTTTAATAATTATGCTTCTCTGTTTTCCCTTGCCATTCTTTAAAATATATTCTAATCTTCAGTCATCGCCACAGACTGAGTGTATTTTTTTAATATATGAAAAGAAAAACACGTAAGATCATTTCAAACAACAGACCACTATTTATCAACGATATTGAATTATCTGAGTGAATTCTCAACCACGTGATTGATTTAATGTTTTCCTATAACTGGAATCAATGTAGCATTTCCAGATTAGATGGAAAGGAAAAGTAAATCTGAACCAAGAATTTGAGTAATAGTGCCTTGATTACCAGCAGTGGTTCAAAATAACTCTAAAAAGAAAAAAAGATGGTGGTGGTTATTCCTGATGTGGTTAAAAAGAAGGAAAATGTTAACAGTGGAGGCCTGTCTTTATTCCAGGAAGTGTTTGGGAAGGCAAAGAATAGAAAACTAGGGTAGAACTTTGAACTTGTGTGCCAGAGAAGATAATGTGGTTGCCCCTTAGGCAAATAGATTTTTTTTAAAGTCTAAGTTAGGTTTGTATTTGAGAGAAATAGAACAAAGTGTGGCCTCTTCTCAAACTGAATTCCCTGTTCCCACTTATCTAACCCACCCACATTCTAGGAGGCCTCTTTTCAGAACTTTTCCCCGTTCCCGCTTATCCAAACCTCCCACTTTCTTGTTCCAGTCACTTCCCCAAAAACCCATGTCAGTAAAGGGGATGAACTTGGACACTGAGAACTTACCCTTACACTTTCCGTCTTAGGATTGAGTTCGTTTTCATGCCTAAGATTGTAGGCCCACAACTCCCAGCCAATAGGAGATGGGGAAGGTTGGGGAAGGAGGGAAATGGGACATTGCGTCAGGGGAACTATATAATCGTTGTTCTTACACTGATCACGCGCACTTGCCTGCTTCCATTAGCCTGGGCGTGTGCCCTTTCTCATTAGAAAGAAATAAATTATTGCTGCCTCTAGTCCAACTCTCTGTCTTCAGAACTTTTAAGTGGTCACCGTTCCACTCAGTATTTAACTGTTAAACCATTCACTAATTTGACTGTTGACCAGGTGCTGCATAATGAAAGTGAAAGTAAATTGAATAAGTGAAAATGAATTATTAGCACATACTAAAAATAGGCTCTGTCTTCTAAGAAAATCTGATTATATTAAGAAGCTCATTATTATGAATTTGCATACCACACATGTACCTAGAAATCGACTTGCTGATTGTTCTTTATGCCTGACTGCACTGATTCATGAATTGACATGTTTTGTGGCTCTATAGTCTGCAAATCCCAGAAATGGCAAAGAGAAATGTTTTGGAAAATTGTATACTTGGTAATCCCTGCCTGAATAAGAGCCTATTTTTTTGTCCTTAGTTTGGTAAGGCAAAGCCCTAGACATTAGCTTGTATTTATTTTGATAACTTTACAAGCAAGGCACTTCACATGTTTTATCATATGGAAACATACATCCTGCAAGTCATATCATACAATCCTGTAAGTCCTAGTTCTCCCCATTTTACAGACAGACAACCAAGGTGGCTCAGATGTCTTAATGACCTTTCCCAAGGGCATGCAGATAGATAGCTGGTAAGTGGTGAAAATCAGATTGGAGTCCCAGGGGTTTTTTTTGTTTTGATTTGTTTTTTTATTACAAATACCGCAAACTTATAAACTAAAGAGTCTGCTTTTATAAACCCTTAATAAAGGGTGTGCAGTGAGAAAAATCTGTCCCTATGGTGTTAAACTAAAATTACTCTTACCAAGGACTAATAGCAAGAAATTCACACTGAGTTATGCGAGAGTAATTTTGGCAATTTCCTAATTGCTATATGTATTATTTGCATTCCAAGTAAATATTTACAAAATTACTTAATGAGTATCACATAAAATAATACATTCTAGCCTTAATTTGACCATGATGAAGAAGTCAAGCAGGTTTTGAATTAACTAAGAAGCTATACTACTTGGGTCAGTTGCTAATATATCCTTCTTTTTCTCCTTTTGGTCAGAAAAGTTACTTTGAACAATCAAAACTATTGACTTGAAATTCCATATATCAGCCTTTAAAATGCTTATCTGTCTGCTAGTTCAGAGAACAAACCAGAAGAAAATTAACTGACACCTCTTCAGAGGACACAGGCTCCAGCTCCACAAAGAGGTCAAAGATAATCATGATCAGTGAAGGCTACAGTAAGATTGAGGGGAACTTTCAAGAAGTAAGGAGAACTGGAACCAGGCCTCCATCCCTTGAGGAAATGGATAGTGGACAAGGCAGTGTTGTTCCAGGGGAGGGGTACAGGCAGTGCAAATGGCCTTGGCGTATTTGGTCAAGAGAATATGGAATAAGGATCTATCATAATGGAAGAGTTAACATTTGCTTCATGTATGAGAAATCCTTTTCACAGTCATGGTACAGTAGTATAAGCTATATACTAAACTATACTACTAATTATTACTGGAAAGCTTTGGATTCTGGGCTTCTAGGTTCTTGGCTTATGTCATATGAAAGAATTTATGGACACACCATAGGGTAGGCAAGCGAATAAAGAGTTTATTAAGAAAACAGGAAAGTACATGATCTGAGGCATAGACCGTGGGCATGCTGCAAAGTGAGACCCACACATGGGGCCTCAGGTCAGGCCTTTTTAAAGTCCTCCTCCCCTCTCATAATGTTGGGGTGGGGTCCCAGCTGTTTGCTGTTCTGATTGGTTACCCCACCTGTCAGTTCTCAGGGGGCCAATGGTAAGGACTTTTGAGGGTATCCAGAGTTTTCCCTTGACCCCGAACGGGATTCTTGTTCCAAATGGGATTCTCATGGCCAAGGTCTTACAAGAAACCTCAGGAGGTTTCCAGGCAGGGTTTCACAGCCATGTGGCCTGCTGGCCATGTTGTCTGCCAAGCCTCAGCTGCCTTCCTCCTTTCACTATACTAACCTGCCTCAACTCCCCTCTGAGTTTATACCCATATTCTTAAGGCTGAAGGGCAATGGTCATTCTTCTGTAGCTACTTCCTGCTGGTTAGG
>PVKH010033677.1:0-11981 GCA_004027955.1 Chaetophractus vellerosus | reverse complement strand
CTTCCCTCCCTCCCGCTCTCGGGCTCCGCTACCCTGCCCTCGTTAGTGGCCAGGGAAGCAGCCGGGTATCGGGGTGCAGGGACCCGGGAGACGCCCCCGCCTCCTCTGCGAGGAAAATTGCTCCACGGCGCTTTTGTTATCCCCAATCCTTTCGGGCGGCCGGCCCAGGGTCCGCACGCGGGTCCGCGGGCCAGGGCCCAGCGGAGTAGCGGGTTCACGGTTTGGGGGACCGCCCCCGTTTGGGGTGCGCTCGGAACTGGCAAGTTTGTTGGGAGCCGGGCTAGCGCGTTGCATTCGCGTCCGAAGCTCTCGCCTTCCTCACGGTGTTGGGTCCCGGGTCGGGCTGTCCCTCGCGCTGGCCCGCGGGAGCAAGAGCTAGGCTGAGGGTGCTGGTACTCCCGAGTCGGGAGTGAGGGTGGGGTGTGGGGTCACCGATCGGGGCTGCTGCAGAGCTCGGCTTGACCCGGGGCAGGACGGTCAGGGACATGGAGGGAAAGAGTTACTCTCGAGGCTTCTCGGACCCTCTGCCTCCAGAGGGAAGACGCAGAGGGCATCAGCCTCCGGGAGCAGCCACAGGGCGACGGCGTGCCTGCCTTGGGCTTGTTGGACGGGTGTAAGCAATCCCGGCCCATGCACGGTGGAGGGGAGGATTGAGCTCTCTGACCCGCGGGATGCAAGGTTTAGACGCCCGGCTCCCGCTTGCTGGTAAACCTGCCTGATACTCACAGGCCCTGTAGGCACTTCCAGTGCAGCCCCTCGGCGAATTCCATAGGAAAAACTGTCAGGACTCCTAACATTTGCTTTGTGGCTAATCGTCATCAGAGCAGTTTTTGCCCCCGGGTCGGGTACAGGGGTACTTAGCGCGCTGCAGCCTCGGCCCCCAGGCTCCCCACCGCCTCACAGCTAAGAGTCTTGGTCAGTCGGGAGCCACACACACATACAAACACATACACACACTGAGAGCTGTGAATTAAGTGAACCACGTACATCACCCCGTGGAGAAGCTCCTTGGTGCACTGTTCAGTGGAAGACCCAGTAAAAGGGATGTGTTGTGTGCCGATGATATTTAGGCAAATTTGACGAGAGGGAAGTGTTGTGGAAGGCGGAAAGGCTTTTCATCCTATAGCCCCTTAACTAGGAATGAGTTGGAAGGTATAGAGAACTTTGGCAAGAACAGAGGAGTTGGTGGATGAAGTTGCAGTATTTGTTGGTAACATAGCTCTTTAAGTCTAAAGTCTGTTTTGCAAGTATTGTATGTTTGGTACATTTTATTTTGCTTATAACACTGATACTACTACCACTAAAGAAATTAATAAAGTAGCAGTCCTATCTTGGAGAGTAAAGATGTATTCCACAGTAGTAACAGGGGAACCATAAGGTCAGAAGCCTTTTGGCAATCACACTGGACAAATCTTATTAAATTTATCAGCGATTTTAGGCTCCAAAAAGAAGGTAATGACTTGGATACACATTTCACTCCTCATTCTTGAGATAGTGGGGTCAGATTTAATTTAAAAGTTAAATGCTCTGGAAAATCAGGAATTACTTCAATATATTAAATCATTTTCCAATTAAGTGCTTTAAATAATTTTAGTGGGTTGTGCTGTGAATGGAATAAATTAATTTAGAAAGTCTTCAGGATTTCTTTACTAGCTCATTGAAGTTCCTTTTAAGTCATGCCATGTATGAAGGAGCAAACTGTTCTTTTTAAATGCAAATTAGCCATCCTTTCTATAGACTAGTTGCAAGTCTTCTATTTAACTTATCCAGGGAATAATGGAATTTTTTTAAAAAAATGCAAAGTCATAAGACATACTTATAATAGTGGGAAAAGACTTCAAGTAACTGTTTCTTGCAGGACACCATCTCCTGCCCCCATCTCTGGGTAGTGGTCTTTCTTTTTTTTTTTTTTTTTTTTAGTTTTTATTTTTAAAGATATTTAGATTAAGTCTTTCAAATATATTTGTCACTGATCTCAAATATATTTGTCACTGATCCCTGATGATATTGAATGGGCTGAATAGGTTTGCTAGGCCCCAGAAAGCCTGAGCACTTGAGTTTTCTACTTCATCGTGATTAACATTGGTGCAAAATTTCTATCCAGCTCAGCTATTTTAGTTGCTCAGAATATAGTCAACCAGCATTCATTTTTTGTGGTGATTCAAATAGATTTGCACAGATATGGAAGACAGATATTTGCAAGAGGAGCACTATAAAATTTGTATCTCCACTTAGTAAAAACAACTTGGATCAGACTTCCCCAAAAGGAGACAAGATTGCAAAGTAAACCTTGTCTGCTTTAGAGGTACGATGATATTATGTCGTTTATAACAAGAAACACTCACTTTGTCCAGCTATTTGTTTATCATAGGGTGATAAGATCATAAATTACTAATTACCTTTATTTTAAACCTGTCAGCGCTTTACTGTTTAAAGTTGGCATCCTAAACCCCAGTGGAACCAAGATCTTTCTGTGCCTTGATATCATGTGGTTGTAACTAGAGTTTCCCAAGAATTTTCAGTGTCAAAAGAGAATCTAATTGAGAAAATGAATATACTCTTCTGGAAGCTGTTTTAAACTTAAATGTGATTGTTTTACTCTGCTGACACGTTCCAGTGCTGCTGCTCCATAGATTCCAAAGCACTCCATTTTTCAGTTTAAAAACTCCATAGGAGCAATTTGGGGGCGGGGGGGGGAGCATTTTAATCTGGTATTGCTCGATTTACTGTAAGAGCACATTACATTGTGAACATATTACTATGCAGACCAGCCTCCATTTCCACATAGCCCATTGCTGTAGAAGAGTGTGAATAACGCAAATGCTTTCGTTATGGCAACTGTGAGGGATCTCATGCAAACAGCCAGAACGGATGGCACGTTGTATGTAGGGCATCCTTTGACCTAGCACCCTGACTCTTAGCCTGGGCAGAAGCATGCAACCTGGAGGTTAACAGTGCTCATCTCTTGCAACTTAAAGCATGCTTTTATTTCATTCATTGAGAGATGGATGTCATAGACGAGTTTCATCTAATTAAGATGATTTTAAGTAACGTTGTATTCCTTAATTGAACTGAATGTTACCAAAAGAAATTGGATTAAACAGGCACACAACTGGAGTTCAGTAGTAACATGTAGTCCCATTTTTTGTTGTTGTTTTTCTAGTTGAAGATGTCAGATCATCCGTTTAAATATAAACCTACAGAGTAATAACAGTTCCTTTCGGTTTACTTAGTGCAGTATCATTTCTAAAGATTGTTTTCACTGATTTTGTGTTAAATTGGGACAAAGCCGTGGCACTTTTTCGGTTTTACAATGATGTGATGTGTTCAGTTATTGCTCAGTGTCTGCTCACATAAGGAGCGGTGATACAATTATTATGTTATGACCTGGCTAATGATGGGGGTGCTGACCCCTGCCAGAAGTGGGAGAGGAAATAATGCTCTTTACTGTTCTCAGTGGTTGCTTTTGTGGAGTCATGTCCTGAATCTTTCTTTGGATGATTTAGAAACAGGGAAGTCCAAAACACAAACCCATGCTTGCTACTGGTTGTATACAGAGTAAAGAGTAATGGGCATTTGGAATATTGGGCTTTTGTTATTGAAATGAGGAAGCACAATGCATAGTCTTTCCATATAAGCAAAGAACTAAGGACCTATTTGTGATGAACTCTGCTTTAAATGTCAGGGCAAACATTGAACATTTGATAACTTTAGAGAAAAACAAGATTCATTGTAGCCTGCTTGCAAAATCTCCTTTGGGCTTATTTTTCTATTTAGAGTGTATTATGTATTGTATTTTAATGTGGCCCATCTCATTTTATCTAAAATATAGTATTTCCAAGCACATTAATATGAAGTCATTGTCCCTCTCTTAATTAATAACTTTAAGAAAAAGGAGGAGTTGGGGGAGAGGGAGGGCAGGGGAGAGGGTTTTAAGCAATTTGGAGGAGCATGCTTAATTCTCTCCAACTCTGTAACTTCTAGAACTTTGGGAAATTCCTAGTTAATACATTATTACGTCATTAGTGGAATTGAAACTCTGTTGGGAGTTCTATTAGTTGGTACTCTCCATAAGCTTTGAGGTCTTTAGATATGTTTTAAATAAATTTATAGGTAAGAAAGAGCATAAACCCAGCCGTCATAGGGTTTTGGTCACTGAATCAGATAGCTTACATAAACCTCAATTGTAGCTATCTTGACTTCAGTGCCACAAATTCTTATTTTAAATGTCTATGTAAAAAATATATACACTTTTGGGCTTTGGAAAGCCCAGATCTCATGTTTGACACAGGCTTTTACGATGCGGTTTAGTATTTTCACAATTTTTCCTGTATTATTTTAAAAGGTGCTGAGTGATAGTATTGAGGGACATTTTGAAATTCATTAGAAAAACTAAACTGATATTGAAATATCATTGACTTGTTTGCTTATTTTATATATATATATATATATTATAATACATATATTTAATGATGTGATTGTAAAGGGTTAAAAAAATAGTGGAGAGAAGTAAAGCACATCAATCTGAAAGAAATGGGGAGATATCCAAGTTTAACAATGACTTCCTTGATACCAAAATTGGGTTTCAAATATTGGTTTTGGTGTGTGGGACTATTTCTTGTAGTCATACTACTTTTGCAATGGGCTCAGTCCAAGAGAAGGGGGATAGCTAAGGAAATTGGGAAAACAAAAAAATAAAAACAAAAAGTTATTTCACTGTTGAGGATGATTTATTCTGGTGCTTTCCAACTCTGGCAGAACACTAGAAAGTTGAAAAGCCACTGGGGCTATTTCTCAACTAGTGCTAATCCTTCTTCTCTTTATTGAGGCCTGTATCAGGTTTGTCTGTGTGCCTGCAGCCTTGTGTCCCGTATCCTATCCCCAAGCCGAACCACCCTTGCCCTTGTTTATGCCCTCCCTCATCTGAATCTGAACTTGGGAGGTCTCTAGCTTCTCCTGTGGACTTTCTCTGCTCCCCTCAAGCACTTGGTTCACCATTGTGTGGTTGTCTTGGCTGCCATGCTCACTTTTTTGCTCTCCATGGTCTTTATCTTTTTACCGTGATAACATATCCATTCTTTCCCAGTAACCTTACCCTATTTTCTGGTTAATTGGAATCTTCAAGCCCTCAAGCCCATATGCACGATTTAAAATCCCAGAATTAGGCTCTTCTCCCTCCCCCACTCCCCCATCTGAATGAATGACATTGGAGTCATACAAATTAGGCTAAGGAAATATAGGATGCTGAAAGGAAAAATAACTAAGATTCATATTTTTAAGCTTTCAGATTTCCCCCACATTTAATACACAGAGTGTTCAGAGGTCAGAAACAAGCACTTTGAACACCCTTCCCCAGTGAAAATAAACTTTATTTAGACTCCAAAATTGTATGAAGATGGGCTTGTGGTTTCCTGATCTTTACTTGGAGTACAGTAAGTAGTCCCATGGGCTAGCATACTTCTGAAATCTCATCAGAATATCCATAGAAAAGTCAACTGGGACTAATTGTACGTGCAGAACTTATTTAACTAACCAAACTTAGATAACTTACCATCTCGCATTTTAACTGAGTGTGACTCTGGAGGTTTCGTGGGAAGTCATAAGGTAAATGTTTATCTTACATCTCAGTAAAAAGGAAATGTAATTATCATCAGTTGATTAAATGCATATGCAACCAAATCAAGAATATAAAAGGTAAACTTGCAGGAGAAAAGAAGGTTGTGGCAAATAATGGTTAGCAAACACTGTGTACCTGAGAATCACAACTATAGTTCTTGCCTGCAAGAAGCTTCCCTTCAAAGCCTTTAAATGCTTGAACGCTCTTCATTCGTTTAAATTGAAAGTTTAGATGAGGTGTTAGTTTTGCCAATTTTAAAGATGCATTCTTTACTTTCATTTACTTCCACTTTAGAGTTATTGTTATATTCTCAATTGATCTTTGCCTTTGAAGGTGCACTTTCCAGGATCAGATAGCCTTTTGTCTCATGGTCTCTCATAGTTGATAGGTCCAGTACTGGAGAGTGAGTTGTGTTAAATGGACTGTCCACCAGGAAACTGGAGTGCCAAAATGATCCAGGAAACTGAAATGCCAAAATGATACATCTGCACTGATGGATGAGAGAAATCTTTGTTTTAAACCATGCATGCTGAGTGTCATCCCAAAGTGCAATTTCTCATTAAAACCAGTTGAGTTATAAACTGCTTAGAAATGTGGTTTATAATGGAAGTGCCAACAGACTGTTAATTATAGCAGTTCTTCCATAATACTTTGAGACATGGAATTCACATTAACCTGAATGAGCTTTTCCTGGATTACAACATGTTTCTCCCTACAGCATTCATTTTGAAAATGGGAACATTATATTGTTCTGGGCTTGGGTGTTGATTGTGCAGCAGAAAGACCTAGGGAGTGGGGGAGTTGTGCTGGAAAGAAGCCCCTTGCTCTTTCATGACAGGAGGTGCCAATATTTCACCAGACCTTTTGAGTTTGATCTATGGCAAGTTTGCCTTACTTGATTAAAAATTTTAAAGTTAACTCTTCAAAGCTATCATCCAATTTCCATTTCATTGATGCAAATTTATTATACTGAAGGTCATAAAAGCAATGTCATTATTAATACTTTTCTATTTATCCATTCTTCACTTTGGAGTATTAAAAGGTTCTTCTTGAACCCTGTATTTATTATTTTTCATTCCTGAGTTATATGCTTTTATGAGACGGCCTTGAAAGAATGCTTAATTCAACCAAGGCCGTGGTTGGAACGAGGCCTTGCACATTGTAGCAAGAAATATGTAATGTGTCTTGAGTTCCCAGTGGACTTACAAGTTATTTGTATCTGATCCACAGTCGTGATGATATCAGCTTCTGTGTAATATGCCTTTTGATTAAAGAAATCTTTGACGCCCCCATTTGTGGGTTACCTAACCAGAGAAACGTGTGTGTTTCTCATGATTCAAGATATATTTCTGTCCGTATATGCATGAGAACTTATCATAAATGGCAGAATCCATCAGTGTGTACAACAACAAAAGATATCTTAATGGCTCTAGAGCACCTGATTGCCATTCCCTTACAAAAAAACTTAGCCAGGGAAAGATACTTTTTGGAATGCTAGGACTTTAATTTGGCACACTGTAGCCTAAGAAGACTAAAAACTTCGACTTTCTGGAGAAAAATCATAGGCCCTCCTGAAGAAAAGACTCTCATTTTTTTTGTTGAAGATTTGAGATCAAAACTGAGTGCCCTCCAACCTGTGTTGACCTACTCCCTAGACAAAACTAAACGGAGCCCAGAAAGGCTTCGCGTCCCTCCTTCTCTGTTTCCATTCTCTTTGGAAAGCCTGCCTTCCTTCTGCGTCTGGAAAAAGTTCTGACACTAAAACCCTTAATCCATCTGTGTCCTAATCTTCCATATATCCAGTAGAGAAAATAATTTATATTTGTATCAAGGAAGTCTTACAAGAATTAAGGAGTCAACAGAAGTAGATTATTTTCAAATCCTGTGGTGAAAGAGGTTCAAAAATTCCAAGAATGGTAGACCTTAGCAAAACTCGGTACTCTCAGCCCATTTCTTCTGTTTCTGCTACCCAAGTGGGAAAAAATATGTTTTCTAAAGTTGTTAGACTTGTGATTCTTTCAGGAAGAGAGTAAAAGTGATAACCTTTCCGGGGAGGCGAGGAGGGGAGGAGCAAAGATGATTTGGGGGAAAATGGGGTATGGTGAAGTTACAGTCTGTAAAGGTTCTCCCTCCTCAGATATTGGTAAGTTCCCCAGAAGCCTCTATTCCTCTCCACTTCGAGAGCCAAAGCACCTAATGAGAGCGGCTATCCTGAATGGGAATTGTTGCCCCTTTGCACTGTGAAAAAACAAAACAAAACCAAAAAAAAAACCCTGAGACTAAGGGCTCAAATGGGAAATGCTTTCCTCCTAGTTCCTGACTGCAGAGAAGTGAGCTTGCCCGTCTTTACCTGCCTCTGATCTGTGGGCCAGAGAGTGAAATATAATGTGCAAGATTAATTAATGAATGGGCCAACTAGGTCTAAAGATAGTCCAGTTACATTGAAAACGCATCTGTGCACTGCCTTATTTCCTTAAGTCTTTTAACTCAATTAAATGGTTAATTTTAAAAAAGATGCCTAAAGCACTGGTATCTTCATACCATTGTCAAAACCAATTCTTCCTTTTGATGCCAATGTGCCTCACCTAAAAATGCCAGTAACTCTTGTATAAAGAGAAATGTTAATCATAAAGAGGCAGGATACTCTTTCAACAAAAAGTATATTTTATCATTTGGCAGATGCAGTCATGAACATTAATCATAGAAACCTGCAGATAGTAGAAGCTTAATATCAAAGCTAATGATTTATTTTATGTTAATGACTTTCTGCCAGGGCATAAAAGACAGTTCATAATGGACTCACCACACTCTGTTCAGTTACTAAAACTAATGGGATAATCTTTCCTCTCCCCAAATTAAGCTTTTTGAAGTAAATTATGCTGTTATTTTTCCAAGCAACTCTCAAAAATGTACTGCAAACCTAATCTTTTAAGAACTGCTTAAAGAAATAGAGAGGAAGAAAATTCCCCAAGCAGCTTTTCCCCTTCAAGAACAGTTTTCCTTAATTATGGAGAGAAAGTTTGCATGCGTGCTAATAATATTTGTGCACTTGTACTGCTCAGTCATTTTAAAGTCAGCCTTTTGAGATTACACTCCTGTTAGTCTGCCCTGCAATAGAACATGTTTTGGAGGTGGCCAGCCAACAATGAGTCAAACGTTTGAGTTTTTCACTGGGAACTTTTAAAAATCGTGTTTACAATTAGTTATAAGCAACATTCTATCTCAATAAGCGATCATTTGCCTACTAAAGTTCACATAATGTGCTAATCATGTCTAGTGGTTAATAAAGGCCTCCTCTCTCACTCCCCTGATGGCCATAAAAGGCTATTAAATTCATGCCAGCAGTTCAGGTACAGCTGCTGCGTGTTAATAATGCATCATTGTCCCACTAATCAACACAGCGAAGGTCAGTACCCCTAAGCACCTCAACCAGCTAGTCTCTTTCCAAAATATTTATTAACACTTTCAAAGCATTATCTTTGCATTTTCATTTAATTCCACTCAGAGCTACTTGTGTGATGAAGGTTTTGAAACCCAAGCTATGTGGTAGAAGAGATTCATAGAGTCCTACTAATCTTCTCCCATAAACATGTTTCCATTTCCACAGTCATTGAATGAGTTAGCGTGGGGTCGTTACAGCCACGAGCCCCTTTATAATGAAGAAGGTGTGTTCCAAAGTGAGAAGGTTTTCAGATTCTAGGAGATATTTAGAAGTGAAACAACTTTCCCACAGCCAGAATTATTAACGAATTGGGACATAGTGAACACTTAAATTAACAGGAAGGGATTGCTTTAGTTTATAGAGCTGATACAATAGTGAAATATTATTTTCTTAATTGTTCTTTTGGCATAGGAGAGCAATAATAGTAAAAGCTTCTTAAGCCATATTTTCTGCACACAAAGAACATATTCACGTGGGATTTCCATTTTGCTAGAGAATCGTGCAAATCAATAAGTCAGCACTTATCTGCATTAAAATTAGGTAGACAACAATTTATAGGCAGAGTGATGGTGTAGTTCTCTTGATACCCTCGGTTACTCTTTAAGATAATCCTGGCTTTTGTGTCCTCAGAGAGAAGCCAAAATGTTAAGGGAGCAGGATCTCATTTTCTCATCTTTTATTATTGTCCTCTGTTTTCTGTTACTCATTTTGATCACCTTGTGTGTGTGGTTTTCTTTCCCTCTATGATTTGGAGACCTTAAATGTTTTAAGAGAAGAAAAATAATGAAACTCAACTAGGTTTCCATCATCAAGAGAAATGCAAAAGGCGAGTTAGGGGGAGGAGCTTTCTATTTGTGCAGCACATAATATACAATGGTACATTTGTCATGCTTTAAATATCTAATGCCTACAATAAAATATGTACAGGCGCAGTTGTGATCTATGAAGTCTCTGGCTCCAGTGCCATTGTTTGTAGTCTCTACGGTTGTCATACATTGTTCTTTGCACATCATACCCTTACAGCAGAATTTGACACAATTTCTAGCTTTCAGCCCTGCACCATTTTCATTGCACAATATACATGAGTTTGACAGGGTGTGTTGAGGACAACTCCAGCAAGCAATTGATATTTTGAAGTGGCAAGCGTTTCAGCAGCTGCCTGCTTGTGAAAAAGGAATGATAAGATATACTGTATTGTTAGTTTCAGGGAAAGCATTAAGGTTTAAGCTCTGTAAAAATGTACACATTATTCGTCAGTGGTGAAGCAAGTCTTTTATGTTGTTTAGAGCTTAGCTCTCCGGCTGATGTGAACTAGAATGACACTGGTCAGTAAATGAATAGGAGTACTTTGAATTTGAACTGCTGCCAATTTTGCACCAACAAAGGAGCCAACAAAAGAAAGATTTTATGGGAAATGCAAAACACAAGCAATGTTTTGGGGGCGGGGAACGTGAAGGGGAGAACCAGAGGGAGAGAGACAGAGAAGAGAAATGCACACGAGAGACTATTCTTTAACACGTTCTTGTAATGTTACCAAGTAGTTAAAACACAACCATTTTTTCTTGGCGCAGCAGCAGCAACCTAAGCTCTTTTACCTAATGTTCTTTAAAAACCTGTTGTATACACATAGGCTTTTAGAATATGTTCATATGGAATTGAGAGTGTTTTTCTAAATATCACACTGTGCCCTGAAGGCCTGTTGGCAGAATATTAGAGTTGCCCACTGCTGGAGTCCCCAAGCCTCTCTCTGTCTGGTAGTGGGAAATTGTAGTTTAATCAGTTATGGCACTTTCAGTGTGTAACGTTCATTAGTAAGGCAATTTGTCATGACTGTTAATAGTCAGGATGCATCTGTTCTCTCAGTTACAGAGCATGATAAGTAAGGAGACAAATATTTCAATATCTGATAGTATTAACTTGTTTCAAATTTGTAATCCAAGGTTAGCTGCTCAAAACAGACACAGCAGCAGATTAACAAGCATGCTATATTCAATTTCACTGGGCCCTGTTTTTATGGATTTATGACTCTAAAGCGCACTAATATGCTATTATGAAGGACACAGTCTTTGATTAGATGTTCAACAGAAACTAAGTTATGAGCAGAGGACCGTCTAGGTCCATCTGGAAAGAATTTATGTGCATAATATTTTCTATAGTGCTCCATAAATTGGAAAGTCTGATGCATGCAATGTTTCTAACCTGCAGAATATTCTTCTCATGATTAAAAAAGTCACTTTTCCTTTTGTTTATGAATGGATCGTCACTATCCAAGTCAGTCTAGAGACGCGATCTATTCTAAAAGTTTTCAAATTCTAGCAAAAAAAAAAAAAAACCCACTTCAGAATGAGTTGGCAAGTTCACGTTTCCCCAGGAAAACAGCTACATAAAATCATTGTTCATTGTTTCAAATGGGAAAAGTTATAAAGATTCCCCCAGTTGAAAAGGTTCGAATTTTTTACATATCTCCCATTTTTTAGATATTACATCACATAGCTTGCCATACAAAATCTTTTTGACACATTTTCATTTTTAATGAAAAGCCCTCAAATTCAGAGCATAATGATTTCTTAGAAACTGAACCCAATCTTGGTAAAAAAAAAAAAAAAAATTGGTTCTTGCTAGTAACAAAAGCTGTTACTGTTTAAGTTCCTGTTCAGCGGTTAGTTGGTACGCTTCGCTGAATGTTGTCAAAAAGGCTTTCCTCATGATTGACAACCCGGCAGGAATGTGAATGGAGATTTTAATTGCGTATCATGTGTGCATATCAGAGTGAGTGAATTCATGACTCTGCTGAGCTCCATATCTCTCAGGTCAGCCGTGCCAAAAAAAAAAAAAGAAAAGAAAAAAATCCTCTTTTTTTGGTGCAATTTTTCCAAAAAGAGAAAAGTGTACGTGTACTGAAGTCATTCGTTATTCATTTCT
>PVKH010033676.1:0-11976 GCA_004027955.1 Chaetophractus vellerosus | reverse complement strand
GCATTATTTACTTTATTGAGGCGATCTGGAACTGAATGCACAATACCTCCGAGGTTGTCTGTATGTTCTGGCTCCACCTATCCCTAATGCTGCTTCACTCCTTTCTTTCTGTATCTTACAACTACACTCCTTTTACTTGCCTACCTAATTTCTCAATAATATAATGGCTTCTCTCCCTCAGTACACTTTCTCCTCTTTTTAACCCTCAAAAATTTAGTCACTGACCTTTTCCAGTTCAATAGTGATCTGTTAACGATACGAAATGGTCTTCCTCGGTCTTCAACCTTTGTTTTTCATCAGCTTCTGACACTATAGACGATCTGCAGCTTGAATGTCTCTCTTGACAAGACATTTAACTTGGCTTTTCTCTGGCCTCTTCTGTCTTCCCTTTTCCATTTTCTTCTCATTTCTTCTTTCTCAAACTCCTCACATGTAGGCATCTCCCATCTTTACAGCCCTTTTTCCTTTCCTAGTTTCCCTTTCGCTGATCTCATTCGCTCTCACAGCTCTTGCCGGCGTCTGCACATACATGACAAAACGGTTTATGCTGAGCCCCAGCCTCTCCCTCGCCAGCATCTGAATTTCTACTTACATGAACATTTTGACTTGATGTTTACTGACACCTGAAACTTTCAACATGTCCAAATCTGAGCTAATCTACTCTCCTAAGATTTCTCCTTTTGATGTCTCAACTTCTATCAGTTGTACCACCATCTAACAAGGAGCCTGGGTTCCCAGGATCATACATTTGACTTTCCTGAAATGAAGTACAAAATATATATATTTGTGTGTATAAGTTTTATATGACCTTTTTGAGGAAGGATTTATAAAATTTTATCAACTTTTGAAAGGGGTCAGGGATCCCCCCCAAAAAAGCTTAAAAACCTCTGCTGTGTTTAACATCTATTTTTCTCCCTGTGTATCTTGAGCAAAAATATTTTTTAAAGAAAGTTTACAAATCCAAATTTTTAAATTTCTTTTGCAATTAATTTGTTTTTGTTTCTTAGTTGTTATATATGAAAACATGTGATGTTGTTGGTTTGATTATGTTTAATAATAGAGAATAGACAGAACATTCTGTCCAGATCTAGGATGTGTAAGCCGGAATCATGATTTAATGTACACAATTATGAAATTAGCTCTAAATTTAAATATATATGTTGGTCATTTGTTTCCATTGCCAAATGTGTAATTTGGCAATCAAAAAAATTGTAATGTTTATGTGTGTGTATGGCCTAGTTCTATGTCCATTTCAAATCAGGATCTCATGTGTAAACCTGAAAGGTCAATTTGAAATATCTAGCTGACATCAGTCATATGAGGAGGGATTGCATCTTCAAACAATTCTGTTACATTATCAGTGTAACTATTCTAGGAAAATAGTATTTGGGCATAGATTTGAATAAATTATACTGGCTCTTTTGTATGAAATAACATCATAAGCTACATGTATGCTGCATTTACATGGACAGTTTATGATCATATTTGATAATTTTTTCTTTTAATTTTCTTCCTGAGGTTCGTGGATCAGAAAATTTACCATGCTTTTGAGTTCCTTGCTTTCCTTTTTTACATGGAGTAATTCTCTTTTGGATTGACTCTCATCTTGTTCATCACTGTATGAAATAAAGCTTATAAATTAGATTTCATCACCTTTAAATTAATTTAGTTATGTTTTCTGTGCCAGGGACTGTGTCAGGTGCCAGGACGCAGAGACACTGTTCCTGCTCTAAGGAGCGTAGATTTTAACAAACATGTATCCACCTTACAAATTATTGCTGTATTTGTACTAGTATGATTACTGCTATTCTTCATTTTTAATGATTATTATACCTAGTCTCAGCAAAGGGCATTTATAACACTTTTTATGATGGTGCATATTACTTGAAAGTAGAAATAATGTTCTTCAATACAGACAAGTTTTTCTTTATAAAGGTGTGGAAATGCTGTTAATTTTCTCCTTGAACTTCTACCCCCCTTGTAATCAGGAACTAATTAATTAATTAGCTAATGTTTCTAAAGTGCATGGAAGATAAGCAGCGTCATACAAATGCTAAGTATTTTTAAGCCATGTGTTGCCTCATATGCTAAGAAGGATTTCTTAAAGTTTGGAAAAGACGATTTGAACAAATTAGCTACATTTCATCTCAATGAAAAAGCCAGGCATATATTGAAGGCAGGGGGTAGGCGGAAGTAGAAGTTGGAATGGAAAAGTGCAATTGCAATCAAGAGAAGGAGAAAGATCCCTTACTTTTCTCTCCATTTATCATTATCATAAAAAAGAGAACTGTAAATTCTTATAAAACTGCTGGAAAAAAGGAATACAAATTTATTAAAATGGAATAATATTACCATTTCACTTACACTTACAAAATTGTTAATAAAATTGTCAGGACTTCCCAGAAGAGAGATTATTTTATAATGCTCTTAGAATCTAATTGAAAGGCCAAAACATTTATTTGATTTAGAATATATATTATCTAGATCTGCACGCCCCAAATCATGAGATTTTAACAGCCCCTTTCTTCACCATGGTTTCTGTGGTCTAAGACTATAGTTCTGCCTCAGAGGGACAAAGGAAAGGGGGGTTGGGGCCCATGGGCCACACTGATCAATGCAGAAAACCAAACCAGAGCATTCAGGCTGTAATGTGAATTTTCTGACCTAATCCTTTCTGAACTTGTATAAAATTGCTCCGTTAATTCATTAGACCCATACTTAATTTCATGATTTTTGAATGAATCATGTGAGGAAATTCAACTTTCTTGTGAATGATATTTGTTTAAGTTTGGTGGCAGTGGCTATTTTAGAATCTCCATATTTCTCATCCCATTAAACCCAATGAGACAGGTGTTTCAGGACATGAGAAACAGAGGCCAATCAGAGAACATTATTTTTGCACTGTTTTCACTATGAAGGTATTATTTTCAGTGTTTTCAGATCATTTTATTTTTTCCTTGTGAATGTCTGAGGAACAGGCCTGACCCACAGAGTTCACTTGGCTAAAGGGGTTTGTCCTCAACTCAAAGTCAATTACTGTGGACTCAGCCAAGTGACATCTTAAAAGTGGAAGTATCCTGTACTCTTTTATTACTTCCTCTGGGGGCAGAAGTGATGGCTTTGACAGTGTGTAATCACACCTCTCTCTACTCATTTAAAGTGGAGTAAATGGTGCCATCCAGTCATAATTTTCTTATCTCGCTGAAGCACTGAAGGTGGGATTTCTTTATATTCTTTTATAGATACAGGAAACAGCAAATAAACATAGTCTCTAGACAAATAGAGGGCTATTTATAGGATTTTGGTAGACATCATTGGTTCTCTGCTTGGGAAGCAAACCCAGATTTGATGCAACTTGCCTAATAATCACAATATTTCAATTCCACATTCTTCTAGAAATAAAGCATATAGCCATCAAGAGTGAATGAGTGGCAGGGGACCCCATAAAATCTGACAAAATGTCTTTCAGGATAGTGGCATAGAGGACAAACCTAAACAGCTGAGAACGGCATAGGTGATGGAGGGGATGGTGAGGCAGAGCACTGCTACTTTTTGTACTTCTCATAACTTTCCCCACAGCCATAGCCATCCATGCCAATCAGGACTTCAAAATGGCAAAATATACATCTGATTTCATCACAAGGCCTGGGCTAGTTCTTTTCAATGTATTAGTCATCAGCACACGGAAACATGGAGAACGGGGCTAAGGTATAAGCCCACAGAGCAAGTGGGGAGCCCAGTTCCAGTGCACCGAGGATCAAAGTGGGAAAACCAAAGTTCAAATGTCAAGTCCAAATGGTAGGAACAGAGCAGAACAAGAGAAAGAACAAGCTGGGTGAAATCTTGGTCTGGAGACAAGAAAAGAAATTTTTCTTAGGTTTCTGTGAAGAAGCCAGTTTTCTCTGGTCACCAGTTGCCCGATGTTTGGGAGTGTCAGGCTGGCTAAAACATTCACCTGTGAGGCAAACAGTGATCCCTTATGCCTTCTGGTGTCCTCTCTCCTCATGGTATAAAATGGTAGCCTGTTTGTTCAGGGCATCCCATAGTTCTACTTCATATACAGCTTGACTCTCTCAGGGAGCACCTGGACCTTTCCATCAACTCTCATCTTAATCAAAGTCTTGCAACAATTTCCTTCACTTGGAATTTAATTCTCTGCATAATTGGCAGCTAGCTCATCAGAGCAACTCATCTATACTAGTATGCTAGTAAATTCTTATACAATTCTTATACGAGAAGAGTGCATTGCTCTTCTAAAGGAAATAAAGTTTTATTGGAAGTCAATGCCTTAAGCCCAAGAATGCTTGCAACAAATTTTCATACAATGAGGACTTGAATAGCTCTTATGAACATATTAAAGAAATGAAATTCACCCTCTTACCAAGATATGCCATGGAGGAAATTATATATCCATATGAAAATAATGAAGAGAATAGAATCCTGGAGTCAAGCAGCCTTTGTTCAGATCCCAGCTCTCCCACTTACTAGCTACGTGACCTTGAGCTAGTTAAATATCCTCTGTATGTCTCGGTTTTTCCATCTACAAAATGGATATTATAATAATAGCTAATTTATATGGTTGTTGTGAAAATTAAATAGGCTTAGAGATTTATAATACTTGTAGCAGTGTCTATTCTATATAAATAAGCAAATATCATTATTATTGATAGCTGGTATCAATAATAAAGGTAAAAGACTCCAGATCTGGCATTAGACATATCTATATTCAAATTCAGGGTTTGCTATGTACAGGAGCTTGGAAAACTATTCAAACTCTCCATGTCTCAGTTTCTTCACCTACAAAATGGGTGATGAGAGTTAAATCAGATTATACATGTAAAGGACTTCAGAGATGGAAATTTTTCCCATTTCCCATTTTGCATGACAATTTTTCCATGGAGTTAGAGAATGTCATGGTCTGCTGATATCTGGATGGAAGATGTTTTCATAGTCATGCTATAAATATCAAGATTGAGGAGAGTGTTTTGAGTAAAATAGTAACAGTAAATGTTATTATGTATAGAATGTTTTTTACATCCCTCCATCCCAAGAGTTTTACACAGTTAAAAAAGAAATTACTTTTTAAAAAAGCTATTGCTATCTAAATGTAGATCAGTGAAGTTTGTGAAGTAAGATTTCTCAGGTTAAGATTTCTTCCTATTTGCAGAGATCACATATTTCTGGAAAGTTTAGGCATCAGAGCTCTGTAGTTTGTTTCTCAGCAGCTCCCAGTAAATGCGATTATACTCAATCTTCATCTTGAAGTTCTCTATGCAAATGCAGGAGGCTCTTGCCTTGAGAAAAATCTTTAAAAGTTGCACAGCTCCCCAGAAGCAGAGGTTGGGAGGGAGGCATGCTTTGTGTCATACACATTAATTCAGTTGGCACATTACAATGTTAAACTAAATGACATTATTACAAAGCTGTGCTAAGAAGTGTTGACAGGTCCATATGGTAATTTTACAATGTATAATGAACACACAGACTCCTTTCTTGCAGAAATTTATAGTTCAAATCTATACCCAGGATATCCAGTTTTATTTCCAGAAACTTAAATTGACTTATTACGATGTAGTGAATGTATAAATTAGTTCCAGTAGTTAAACTGAAACATTTCCCTACAGACTCAATTAGATTCATTAATCTGCTGTGTAGACCTGTAAACGGCCCATTGTTCTTTCCCCCCAAAAATGTCAAAAACTATTTCTGTAACTATAAAATATTTCCTACAAAAAAACTGTTTTAAATGGTCAGAATTATTGGATATAAGAAACCCAGAGCTACAAATTATCTTATTGCCCTGGTGCTATTTTTTTTCCCGAAGAAAAATATGGTCCAGCCCTTGCCAATAACGTAGTGGGGTTCATGACAGGATTTGGTGTTCTATCGCACTGAAAATTCACTGAAATTAAGAAAAGATCATCTTTGCCCTAGGCTGTTGGATAAATCAGCTGGCATGGGGTGCATTGTGTATGTTCCTAGCCCCACAGCTTTTTCATTTTAAACCTTTTGTTTATGTGTCTCCTTCTGCCTGACGTGTGGCGGTTTATCAGTCCATTGTGGTGATCCAAGGCTGCAGAGTAAAATAATACAACCTGTTAATGAATTCCATCTCAAATGATGCACACCTGTGTCTCACCTTTTTCAAAATACCACCCTCCATGTGGGAACTAGGGAGGCCACTGCACGGCAGAGCTTTAAACACAATTTTTCTAAAGCTACTGTTGTGGGATCTTTAAAAAAATCCCTGTTTTGTTGATTGATGAAGGTGCCTACTTCTACTCACTGCATGATATTATTTGCTTGTGTGATTTATTAAACATTATTTCTTATTTGAAAAACCTTTGCAACTCTTACCTTGAACTTTTTTTTTTATGGTGCAGCTCTAATCATTTTTACAGGGTTATATTTAACACTAATTTTGGTTATGTTTTTAGTCTTGGATGGACACAGAACTGTTCCATTCTAAAGTTTAAAGGGGGCTCCTGGGGTCATTCTCAGACAAACTGATACTGATGAAATTTGAAATAGAAACATTTAAAATTCATTTGATGGTATTTAACAGAAACCAATTCCTTCTTTCCTTAATTACAAAAAAAAAAGACGTTTTTAAGGATATGGGAGTGTATCACAAAGCAAGAAATGTAATACAAATGGTTGTCAAGAATTATTTGGAACCAGGGATTCCATCATTCTCCACCTTTCCTCTCTTTGTAAATGTTTCATTATTATTCATTATTATTTTGCCCACTGTTCAGCTTTCTTTACTTCTGTGGTCCATAGTATAGAAAATCTAGCCACAGGAAATTCCCCATATAGACTAAATCCTCTCCAATCCCAATCTTAACTTTGGGAGAATAGATTCTAATTGGTTTAACTTGGTTTAGTTCTTATTTCCAGGAGAATCAAATATACACAGGGAGTACAGGGGTGGTTAGTTGTAGGAAAAGGGGTGCTACACATTGGACAGGAATGAAAGTCTGTAACTCTAACTAGCTGGATTGGAGAGAAGATAAAGGAGACACTAGTCCCAGGAAAAGTGGTTGCAGTGATTTGGGGTTAGTGCTAGGCTGAATATCCACATTATTTGTAAATGCCATTCATCAAAGGCAATTTCATGTCTCCTTGTTATATCCAGTCCAGGATTATGTAGAAAGTTAGAGCAGTAGGTGCAGTAGGTGCTCCAAATGTAGAGATGTTGGACTTTTCCTCCGGGATGATATTTCCAGTGAGAAATATAATGTGTTGGAATAATCAGCTTCCTCTTCGCAGTCCCATGTTCATCTGCTCACAGGACATGCACAATTTTCCTGCCAATGTATAGGATAACATTTCTTTCTCCCACCCCTTTCATTTCATTAATATGGAGGTAGAGAAGGGGTGTGCCAAATTCTTCTTACAACATATTTCCCCCTAATTTTTCAACTTATCACCTCCTTTCTTGGAATCCTAGCATTTCATGACAAATTGAAGAGCTCCTGCTTGTGCAAATCTGCTCAATGCTAATATCTGCGCCTGTACTTCTGGGTTGTGGCAAAGCAGCCACAGCCACTCATGCATGATAAGGGCGATTCTTCCATATCCAGAAAGGACAAGCATCTTGGAATTAGCAAAATCAGCTCAAGTACTTCCCTGCCCTTTTGAATTGAAAATTGCATCTGTTCAGGAAGCCTTCTCATTGCTCAGCACCTTACATTTCGATTCAAATATTTATTGAATAATTTCTGTGTGCCAGGCACTGTGTTAAATATTTCAAGAGATATAAATACAAGTAATACACTGTTTCTGACCTCAAAGAGTGCCACCTTGAAAGGGTGAAAGACATTTCCACCAAGAATTATAGCACGTGGGACAATGTGAATTCAGTGAATAAACCTGGAATGAGAAGTTAGAAAAGCTTCTTGGAAACAGTTTTTAAGAATGACTGGGAATTTGAGAAAAGGAGATGTAGGATACATTGGGTCCTCTGGCATTCTCTTAGAGACTGTTCAGATACGCATTGTCTTAAATAGAATGTTAATACAGAAGTCTAGTACTTTAGGAAAGTTCAGAAGGTGATTGGACTGAGGCAAATTTGACTGACATCCCCTCTACTCTCATCACAAGAAAGAATGGAGGTAAATATGAGGGAAGAGGAAGGAGGGCAGAAAAAATGGGAATAGAGCCTCATAGTGTATAGAAGGAACACTATGGAATTGCTTGTTTTGCATGTAAATTCAAGTAATATTTCTGGAGGGTCTACCTTGTGCTACAAACCACCACATAGTAACTGTCTTGTAAATACAAATAAAAAGTCCCAAAGGAGTAGGTGATTTGCTTAAAATCGCAAAACTAGTAGGTGATAGATGTGGGATTTGAACTCAGTATCCTGGCTACAATAGATGGGGATATTCATCAAGAGAATGAAATGGTGAGGTGGGCTGGAGCTTGGCAACTTGCCTTCTTGTTAGCTGCCTTGATCTTTCCCTCTGTTCTCTACAGGCTTTGTCACTCTAGGCAGCTCTAGTTACCAGGTTCTAATTAAAAACCCCTCAGCTGCAGGATACCAGCTGTAGTAGTTCACCATTATGTGTAAATTAGTTACTCACTATTTCTGCTTCTTTCTAGTCAGCTCTTAGGTTCTACTCCCACAAGTAGGTTTCCTGCTTATGCTGCTTACTGACAACATCTAACAATCTCCATTCCAAACTCTCTAAGAGAGACAATATGATGGTCCAAATCATCAACACCATCCCTTTGCAATAAAACTTTGGGCTAGACCTCTTCTGGACTGGAACTCAGTCTTTATGCAAGATATGCAGGAGACCGTGGGTCAGATGTCTACCCCCATCAAAAAGGTGGTAGTCAAAAGGTTGGGTCATGTGATACTTGGGTGTTGATTCTTTCTCTATATATAAGGAGCCTCTTGGAAGGGACTTGATATGGACAGCCAAGGGAAGAAAGCAAATAGACATAGTTTGAGGCACTGAAATTAATGCAACATTGATTTTGACCTGCCTCAAGAGGAGCTAAGTTGTGAGAATGTGTTATCCTTTCTGAAATGAGAGCTTATTCCTTAAGATACACATTGTTACATAAATTTACTTTTGTCTTCCATTGCAGCAACTGGTCCACGGTGGTGCTTAATTATAGCAATGTGATTAAGAACACTGACTATTTTTTTAATTTTAAATATATATTTAAAATTTTTTTAAAGATACTTAAATTACATAAATGTTATACAAAAAATATAGGGATTCCCATATGCCCTGCTCCCCACACCTCCCACACCCTCCCACTTAAACAACATCCTTCATTAGTGTGGCACACGTTGTAATTGATATACGCATCCTGGGGCTTTGCCACTGAGCATGGCATGAAGCCTTCACCTTGTAGTTTTCACTCTCTCCCACACAGTTCGGCAGGCTATGGGAAAATATATAATGGCCTATATCTGTCATTGCAATGTCATTCAGGACGATTCCCAAGTCTTGGAAAAAAACCCCATATTACACCTACATACCCCTACATACCCCTCTACATACCCCTAGAGCCCCCAGTGGCCACTGCCTTCACATCAATGTTGTAATTTCTTCCATTGCTAGAATCACAATAAGTCTATAGTGCAATACCAGTAAGTCCGCTCTAGTCCATAGTTCATTCCCCAATCCTGAGGATTCTTTGATGGTGTTGCCCATTCCACCTCTAGTTGAAAGGGGGCTTCGATCCCATACAGCCAATGGGTGGGACTCTCTTGCTTGCAGTTGTAGGCTCTCTCATTTCTTTGATATGGTGGTTGTCAATCCTTACCTCCTTGTTAGTTGTCCTGGGTGAATCCAGTGAACTGGAGAATAGGTATTGTAACTCCACTGAGGCTCAGGGCCCCGCTGGCAAATGGACAGCCCAAAGATTCAAGTCTCTTGGACTACCAACTCCGGTACTAAGAATAGGTTCAAATAGAAGGGACAGATGAGTCGTGAAGAACAGTGACTTTAGAATCAGGCCACCATAGGCTCAAAATGCAGGTTGGCTGCTTGTTATCAGTATGACCTCAGATAAATTATTAAAATTTTCTATGCCTCTTTTTCCTCATCAGTAGAATTGATGTCAATTTTTAATGGGATTTATATAAGGATTAAATGAAATAATGTCTGTAAAATGTGCCTAGTGAGCACATAACAAATAATAGATTGGTTTTTAAAATAAATTGATATTGTATTAAGATTAATGGATGGCTATGTGCAAGTTACTTGGAGGAAATAAATAAACAGAAGAAATTATTTGCAAAATGTAATTATTTGCAAACTGCCTGGTTTCACAAACTTTGATTTGTTATTTTTGCTTTATAAAAGTAATCTTTATTTTTAATACAACCCTAGCACCATGGGGCTCAGAGAAAGTCATGGTTCTATATACTGTCTTATTAAGTCTGAAGAAGGGTATTCTAGATCTTCATTGCTTGGATAAATATACCTTTCCCATGAAAATGTCTAAAGAAACAGATTCTAAATTCTTAAAAATGTAATGTGCTCATGACCACATGTAAAGATGAAACTGAATGTTAATGCCATATTTGGTTGAGCCAAGATTTTATGCATAAATAAATGAGAGTGGCACATTTTTAAAATGTGTACAAACATTAAAATACAATGTTCATTAAATAAATTAATCACTAGTTTATTTTTTGGTGTCTTTAAAAAAGGTCATTGATGACCTTTCAGAAGTGAAGGCAAGAAAAAGCAGTAATATTTGAGTTTGGGGGAAAAATACATTTTAAATAATCCCTTTTGATACATAAGAATATTTGCATATCCGAAGTCAGCTTCTCAACAGTGCCGTGTTTTTTTGTGAATGATCAACTCTCTAATTAGCCAATTATCATTGCAAATAGAGAGAGGGACAAAAATCACAAACTGTTAGTAACTTAAAATAGAAATCTACATCATTACATATGAGCAGAGAATTTAAATAGAATAAGAGACCAGGGATCTTACTGAAATTGTTTTTAAACCTTTGCTGAGATAAAAATAATGTTTAACAATATGGTGTCACTTTTCTCTATTTGACTAATGAGAGTAATTTTTGACATCTGCCTGACTATTAAAAAGCAGTGTGTGCTCCATTTATAAAATTATACAAAATAGCTTTGCAATAAGTTTCATAACCTTTATTAAAAAACAATCCCCAAATATTCAGAAGCTATTTATAGTTATAATTACTAATATTAACTGCCTGTATTAACTGTAGTCAATGGTATGCATCTCCAAATGGCAAATGAGGAACATTCTAGCATTTAGAGACCAGTTGAAAATACCACTCTCTGAAATTGTAGCTGAGAAGAATCCACAGAAAATTGACACAATAAGTCATCTGCAGAGTTAACCCACAATAGAAGACATTTCATAAATGAGTCTGGGGTGTCACCAAATATCACCAGGCAGGTGCCAATCTCAAATAGGCTAATGTACAATAGACTGAAGTCCTGGAAATTACTATAACAATCATAAGCACTAGTATGGTGTTCGGCATAAGTGTAGAAAGTATGTTTCTGAATAACATGTTCTCAGTATTCCAAGACACTGCTCTAAAGAAAGGACTTGGGGACTTTCTCTGCCTATTCAATGGGCAAGTTATACACCAAGAGCTGCTACCCAGCAAGTATGCAACAGGGTCCAAAAAGTGAATAGTCCTGAAATGACTCCTTGGTTACTAGTTCTGCCTATCACAAAGCTATATCCTGTTTATAGCCTACAGCTATGAGAGATAGGTCATTAAATTAGAACACTGATCATCTAGTTTATACATTTGCTTCTTATGTGTTGCTTAGTGTAAATCATAACCCTGGGGCATATTAATCACTGAGTGAACTGACAAAGTGAAGTGCATATCTAAGGGCTGGACTCTGGCAAGGGGAAACTCGACCAAATAACAGTTAATCTACAAACTCAACATCGAACAATTGCTAAATCATCTTAATAAAGCTTGCAATGTATTATG
>PVKH010033675.1:0-11981 GCA_004027955.1 Chaetophractus vellerosus | reverse complement strand
TTCAGTAAGACATATCTCTATCCAAATATATTTTGAAATCTTTGTAACTCATAATTCAATATTGATCGATTTTAATTCTCTCACATCTGTTTGGAGAACAGGTTTTAAATTTGGAAAGTTGCTTACCACAGAGTAGTCATTACATTTGATAAAGATATTTTGCCCTCTTTAACGTAATTTCTAGCAAAATTTCATAATGAACTGATTAGAATGTAAATGATACCTGTTTTAAAACATCTTTTCATACTCCATATATTTATAGGATGGATTATTCAAGTTCCTTGGTCTATCAGGAAATTAATTTACAGTTTAAAATGAGCTAAACATAATACTGTATCCTCATCTAAATTCCTCAAGAGAGAAATTATGTTCTATCAAGTGTAAAATGCATATTTAAATATTATCTGTTTACACATACTTCCATGATCAACTCTAAGAGCCTTTTCAGAGACATTGTGGGATATTCATTAAGTAAATAAAATTTACTGCATTTCTCTAGAAAAGCCTGCCTCTTTCTCATTTCTAACTTTAACAATTACATTGTAAGAACAATAACAGAGAGGAAGAGAAGCTTATTGGCAATTAGGCTGAAGGAAAATGAGGAAAGCTGTGTATGAGGGAGAGTCAGAAAACCCAACTGGCCAGTAATATGAGGAATGTTTCAACAAGGAGTTGCTGTACATAGCTAAGTGACAAGAATCTAGGTGTTATCAGTGGAGAAAAAAACGGGTGGGGGCCAGTAGGAAGGGTGTGGCAAATGATACAGGGATGAGAAGAGGTAAAAAGGGGAAGATTCTGGGAGAGGTCATACTCGCCTGCAGCACAGCATTAAGACAGCCTTAAGGAGCAAGAGACCCTGGGGACACCGTGGTCAAGAGGCTTATGTGTCTAAACAAATGGAAAAGAACCATCAAGTGCTTGACTCCTTCCAACCCTGAAACCATTGCTGTACTGGCCCCTTTGGGGTCATGCTTTTATCTCCAGGGCTTGGCAACACTTCTGGCACAGTATGGGTCCATAATAAAAGTTTATTTGGATTGAATAATTCCCTCATTTTTAAACTATTTGAATTATTGTTATGAGTCTAGTCTTTGACTATTCCACGATATCTTTTTTCTCCCATGCTGACTTTTCATTATTTATATTTTGGCTTCTATACTCATTCCTCAGATCCTATCAAACACCCATTTTTTAAAAAATAAAGCTTTGTAATTCATATTATTTGCATTAAACTCTATTCCAAAGATTTTCATCCTTATTATTTCATTTTAAAACCAAAACGCTGTGGATTTGGACTGTCTTGGTAAATGAGGAAATTGAAGGCAGAAAAAGGTGTTTAAATTCATTAAGATGCCCCTGTTAGAGAGAAAGAGCCATATTTCCAACCAGTGTTCTACCATCAATCCTCCTTTCTTCTTTTTTCTCCTGAAATCCCTACAGGAAGCAGTTATTTGAGAACCACTTTTCTAGAACTTTGAGTGGGGAAAGTTGACAGCAGTAAGCTCAAAATTGTGGAATTTTAACGATGGTGTACATTAGGTTTGGGGGAAAAGGTGGGGTATTGTTTTACTTGCTGTAAGTATTATTTCTGTGAATTGCAGCTGGGAAAGTTAGACCAAGAAGAAACAAGAAAAGAGATGGAGTTAATCTCTTACCACAAATACAGATTTCCAAATGATGCATTTTCAGGCCTGTTTTTCATAATTCTGAGTCTGCAAAGCTGGAAGTTGCTTTTGCAGAATAAACACTGTACTTGAAGCATTAGGGGTAGGCAATTGCTTTTAGAGTAAGTTGGGCTGAATCATTTCCACACCCTTAATTTAATTTCAAAACAGATGATTTACAAACTCAACAATTTTGTTGTGCCTCTTTCATAATGCTTGATTATCAACAAAGTGATTATTTAAAGGCAATTGAAATGTGAATAAATATCTATAAAAAGCACAATTTCCACTAGATTTCCAAAGAAATGACGGAAACAGTGATCCCGTGGCACAGCCCTCTTTTCTTTTCTGTTTGATCATTTATAGTGAATTTATGAGTACCCAAACATACTTGAATACACTCAGAAGAGGCTATTTACTTAATAGCACTTTTTATTTCCAAAAACGAAAGGCCAGATTTAATACTGTAGTTAAAACCATAGCTATAATCTGGAAGATATGTAACAGTCAGTTTTGCCAGACCAAGACTTTATTTGATACATATGGGGATCCAGTTGTGAATATTTTTTATGTTCTTTCTTTTTTGCCCACCCATAATAGACTTAAGCTTAACATGGCTTTGTTCAAATCTTAAGGAATAATCCTGAATTTCTTCATTATAGGCAATTAAATCAGACTCAAAACAGGCAAAAATGAAACAAATTTAAACTAATTTCACAGTGCCCTGTTTCTTACTACGCTGGTTAGAAAGGATAGCTGATTATATCATACGCTGGCTGAAAACATGTTGAATTCAGAGCTCTGTTATGTAGAAATGCAAATTAAAAAATAAATAAAATCCACTTTAAACATGTATGAAGGAAAAAAATTAGATATAGGAAACATCACATTATGTGTATTTGGCTATGATTTTCAACCCTGAGAGCTTATTAGTTGAAATTTGAAATCCCATGGTAAATAAAGAGGTTTTGCCGTATTAGTAAATTATGCATCTAATGTATATTTAATTCTGTAGACCTTTCCATAACATAGTGATAGTCAGAAAAGATCAAATTGGGAAAATAACTAAAGCACACAACTGAAAATATTAGATATATGTGAATATGGGAAAAATGATTGTTGCTCCTATGGCTTGTGTAAAAAATGCATCTCTCAAATATCTTCAATAGAATAGCTGAAGCCTCATGGATTGCCCTATGATTATGGCTGTAAAATCCAGCATCTAGTGGCAATTTATTTTTTGCAAAAAAATTATCTGGACATTAATCTGAATGTGATTGCATTTTGAATTTTAATCATGTCAAAACATTTTCATGTCTGGAGGAATGTGAAAGTTAAATTGCAATTAGAATCTATACTAACTGCAAGGTATACTGAACAGTAGTGATTTAGGGTGTAGCTGTACGCTATACTATAGAGATTACATACCATATACTCAGCTACACTATCCACTATTCTATAGCATCTAGATTATGTATTACATAAATACTTCTTTATGGTCACTATACTATGTACTGTGGTACCTAGATTACAAATAGAAATCTATCCTTAAACACTATTTCTCATGCACAGTGCTGGAGCTACAGAGGATTAGATTCTTTAAAGATCTTCTAGATTCCTTAGGAAAAAAGGAATATTTTTAAAAATGTAATAGCAGTAGAGCACCACTCTGCTAGGTATTTTTCAAAGGTATTCTCAGTTAATTTCAATAATCATTTGATCCTATAGATATTGCCATTCCCACTTTACAGGGCGGAAACTGAGGAAGAGAAAGGTTAAAATAATCAAATAAGATTATACAGTGATTCTGTGCCAAACCTGAATCTCAAATTTGAGTTTTCTGACCTCACATCTAGTACAGCTGACAGTATCAACAATATGTTGTACAATCGATCAATAGAAAGAAAAAAAATATTGTGGTCTCCAATTGTTAAATAGACTTGATTGACTATAAATGACAGCACTATCTTTAGGGCTTAAGAAGTAGGAGGGGAGATAATCTTGGGCAAGAAATACAGCATCAGCAAAGGCAAGGGAGTGTTTAACTATGAAATGATGGGCGTGGTAGATTTAGTTAACTATCCCAATTTAGACATGTTCTTAATCCACATTCATGTGGGTGTGAACTCACTGTACATATGGTCTCTTGAAGATGTTATTTTAAATTCAGTTGTGCCCCAAGTGATTGACGTTGGGAGTTCATCGGGATTAATGGAGGCCAGAGACAGAGAGAGCGTGAGTGCGAGCGTGAGAGGGAAGCCGCCGGGAGGAGCAGGTAGCCAAAAGTAAATGGAACCAGGAGGAGAAAAGAGAGGGCGCCTCCCAGTGACACAGGCAGGGACACAAGCCAAGGAACCCCTAGGACTGGAAGCAGCCAGCACCAGAATGTTGCAGACTTTGGAGAGAAAGCATCACCTTCCCGATGCCTCGATTGTGAACTTCTCCTCAAAACCCTGTTCAAAGCATTTCTGTTGTTTAAGCCAACCCATCTGGTGGTATTTGTCATAGCAGCCTGGGAAAGTAAGACAAAGGATAAGAAGTTTTGCTTGTCACGGAGTTTTCTCATACAAAGGAGGCAGAGAAAATGTAGGTTTCAATCAGTCTGCAGAGTGCCTAAATCTGTAATGAGTATGATGCACGCATATTGTGTGGCAGAGAAGCACAGCAATAGATGTGGAGCAAAGTGCAGGGTATGTTTTGATTACATGTTGTGAAAATAAAGAATATTTAGTATTATTCATGCAGGTGGGAACACTGGCAGAGAAGAAAAGGTGTTTTTTCAGGTCACAGAGAATACTGTGTGCATCTCCAGGGTGATTTTCCATTCAAAGTATTACTCAGAGCAGTAGATAATTATGCTATTTAAATATTCAAGTAATATGGTTCTGTAAAGAGGCTTTTGGGCAAACATATTTTAGTTTCATCATTTCACTAATTCCGTTTTTCTAGAATCTATGACCTACCACTAACAAAAGAGCATTTCTGAGGCCTTCTAGGCAGATGTAATAGACTAGAGATTGTTGAAGACAAATTCTCTACAGAGAAAGATTTGTGAAATCCTGCCAGGAACCAAGGAAACTATACTCCCAAACACTCTCCCCTGCAGAGAAAGCTTTATCATTGACTGTCTCTCAGCACTTAAGAAAACTTTGAACTTGTAATGTTAACTATAGTCACCTTTTATCATAACCCCCCATAGAAAATTATTGAAAATATTGCTGGCTATCCTGTACTATAAATGGAGGCCCTATTCCTAATAGACATTTTGTATTCATAAACATAACTTCTTTCTCCGAATTTCAAGTCAAATATGTGTTTGCAAGTGGAGTTGAATTTTTAAAAAATCAATTCATTATATATATAATGAATAATTCAATATATATATATATATACTCACTTGCTGAACACGTGTTCTGGCCCCAGTTGTGCTGCATTCCAGGGATATAAAGTTAAATAATACACAGTTCCTCTCTAAAGGATGCCCAGTAATGCAAACAATGAATGAATGAATCATTTGCTCAGTTTCTCTGCCATTTTCGGAAACTCTTTCAATTCTACCTCTGCCAGAATAAGTCCAAGTTGTCTATCACACACTCCTATATCAAGTTAGTTCTAAGATTACTCCAGGCCAAAACTAAAATTCAGCAGATTTTGAAGTTCTGCGTAGATGTGAGGAGTTTGCACGATGAACTTGTCGCTCCTCTGACATAATGATATCATATATTATCTTAGATTTGTTAATCTCTTGATGTTAATGAGGTGTGTACCAGGTAAGCAGTTCTAAGCACCCTCGGAATTTTCATTCTGTGTCACATCCTATCCCTGTATTATTATTATTCTTTTTGCTGTTCATAACAAAACTCCTCAAATAATGTCATATGAACATGCTCAAGTTACATGCACACCTATGGACGTTTTTTTAGGAAATTCCCAATACCTGGAAATGATGCATGACATTTTCATGGCTTGATAATTTTTATTTTTTGCTTTAGAAATGCAGTTATGTAGTATGATAATAGATGTTAAGAGAAAAAAAAAATCACAGAGCTCTCCCAAGACTCGTCTTCAGAGATTTCTAAGCCCCTTTGATCAGCATTCATGTGATGAAGTCCAACAAAAATCCTTACTACTGAATGTTCTCTTGTTCTGCTTTAAAGAAGGAGCTCTTTAAAAACTAGTTTTGTACAGTTTTCCAGGACTCTTTCTCATCTTCCTTTGATTTGGAACTTTGTGCTGTTCTGTGATTTTAATGCACACTCCAATGCCCCATAAAGCATGAGATGGATGAATTAAAGCAATAGCGTGGAAGCAGATTCTACTTAAAGGCATTTTCTCTTCATGTTGCTTTTTTTTGGTCAAAGAAGCCTTAGAAAGTAGTAAGTAATATTAAGATTCAACTATTACAAATTCATGGGTATTTCTACAGGCTTGCAGTTATTCTTCCTAAATAACCCTAGCTTTCCTTTTGAGGATACTGTTGGTAGGAATGGTTCTTTTCCTTGTAAAAAGTATGATCTATTATTATTTTTTACATGCATATAGGTGTGAAAGAAAATTTCCCTCATTTGGAACATATTGCTGTTCAGATCTTCAACAAAATTAAATTGTTTATGCTATTTTAATTCATCAAGTGGATATATATCTTCCTATTAAGGAAATGGTTTGTCAGATGTCGTAAACCATTTTTTAACAGTAAAGGTCACATTTTATTGCAAAAACCTGTCAGTGCTTTATGTCCAAGCTGTGAAATGTTATTGCTTCAGGGCGATTATGTGGGAGGGGGCTGTGGTTAAGAATGCCTTTCTGTGGCCAGCTATGATTTACAGCAGCGAGCAGAGAATTAAACCCTTAATTGAAGCCTACAGAGCAGTACCTAGGGGCAAGATTCAGCCTGAAATTTGATTCAGACAATTTTCTTAGTCAAGCCCCTATGGGCTTACCAGTTGATTCTCATGAGTTTTGATTGTGATTGAAAAGACAAGCTGTTTTCTGCTTTGCCCTGTTCTTCCCTAAGGTAAATCCCCAGTTTTAGTAAGCTCCTTGATTAATGTGGAGGGAGAAATATAGGAGAGAGAGAAAGAAAGCAGAATTTTAACTCTTTCCTCAAGTGCCCCAAATAATGTATCCTAACAGCCAGATATTCTCTAGAGGAAATTCTCATTCAGTAAACTGAAAAATCTACCCTTCTTTGAAAATATGATGGAACTATGGTTGCAACTGCATGTTCTTGGCCCTGTGTCCCTCTAAATAAGGAAATATGGGTCAATGGTGTCAGGCACTTTCTTTCTGTTTGGGCCACTCTGGGTATCACTAGTGGGTGGCTGGCTTAGGTGGGACATACCTGACAGTTCACAGGTTGCATGATCTTGAATTGACCTTTCCATCCCTTCTATGTCTGAATAAAAATAGTCGTTTGTTCCACCATATTTTCTATTTATTCTATCTTTCTTTGGTATGTCTTACAGGCTGCTAAATTATTTGTCCTCTCTATTAATATATCTTATAAATTCTGCCTTTGTCTCATATACTGCTGCTTTGCTTATTATCTAGCTCTCTTAAGCCCATACCTTATTTCTTATCTAGGCTTAATACTTATGTTTTTCATTCTCCCCTTTTGTTTTTCTTGTCTTCTATAGCAGGACTGAATATTCTCAGATATTGAAGCAAAATCTCATTAAATGCTGAATGACTAAGATATGCAAAGTAATGTGCTGGGAGTTAATGAAGATAAAAAGATAAAATATAATCCCCAATTTAAGTTTATATATTCGTAGAGGAGCTAAATTATTTATCTAAAGCTATAATGCCAGGTTTGTAGAAGTTTTTGTGAAATGAGCACGGACAAGACAGGAACTGTGGTTTACAAAATTGAATCTGGAAGTGATGTATGGCATGGGTTATGGGAGGAAAGATTAAATGAAGAAGGTTGTTTCTGTGGTCTAGAAAAGTGATAATGATACCCTAAACCACTGTATTGGTTATGAGATAGGAAAGAAAAGTTCAGACAAAAATAATATTTTGGAAGTAGAATTTACATTATTTGGCAAACTGCTGAATATAGGTAGTTCAGAGGCAGAGGAGACGAAACCAAGATATCACGGGCAGTTACCTGGGTGACTGGAAGGGTGGTCATTGCATAAATGAAATAGGACCATAGGGAATGGGACAACCAGAGGCAGAAGATGGTTTTCCAGTTGGGAACATATTGAATGTGATATTCCCAAAGGGCATCTACACAGAAGTGTAAGGCTGACAGGGGAATGCCTAATACAGCATGGCCAGAAGGGATGATAGGAGAATCATCTAAATTAAAGAGAGTGTTCAGGCCAAGGGATTTAACACTATGGGAGAGGGGTAGACATGCAGGATGAGGAGTAGGATGGAGTTGGAGGTGCTGAGAGAAGCAAAGAGCAAAAAGGTAGAAGGAAAACCAAAAGTAAAGAGTTGGGCAAAGCCTGTTAGGAGGGCCAGGAGAATAAGAGGACTGAGAAAAGTTAATTAGAGCCAATAGTTACTAGTGGCTTTGGAAAGGGAGATTTCAGTAAAATGGTGGGATAATAAATTGCATTTCAAGGTATTTATGAACAAGAGATAATAAACTAAAAACAGTGAATATAAACTTCTTTGACTGAAATTTTGTTTGCAAAGGAGAGACACAGGAAAGTAGGAAGTCTGAAGAAAAGAGTTGGGTCACTTTATTTTGGGATGGAGGTGCTTCAGGCTTGTCTGTGGGCTAAAAGGGAATGTTGCAGGGAAGATGGAGGGATGGATGATGTAAAAGGGAAAAGACAGAACTGATAGAGCCTGGCTATAGAAGGCAAGAAGCTGGAGTCAAGAGAGCAGAGAGTGAAGAGGGTATCTTTTATGGTTTCTCATAGAGAGTAACTATGCTAGACAGAAAGAGGGCTTCCATTCTTTCTTATCCTGCCTCTCTCTGAATTGCTTGCATGCTTGTCAGCCAAATTTAAGAAGACTTGGTTTGAGTATTCAGATACTGATTTATTTACCACCATCATCAACCAAAGCATCTAAAATGTCCTCTCCTATCTTGTGTATAAACCCAATAAATAGCTGAGAAGTTGGATCAACAAATGTCAACAAATGGAAAGTATTTTACATAAAAAGAGATAGATGTGGCCAAAGAGGAATATGAAGGAGCAAGATGCAAACTCAAACAAAGAAGT
This sequence comes from Chaetophractus vellerosus, assembly GCA_004027955.1. Taxonomy (NCBI): domain Eukaryota; kingdom Metazoa; phylum Chordata; class Mammalia; order Cingulata; family Chlamyphoridae; genus Chaetophractus; species Chaetophractus vellerosus. The sequence goes on along the minus strand of PVKH010033675.1, from coordinate 3,133 downwards.
TACTTTTCCTATAGGCAAATGGCAAATGAATTTAGTGATAGGGCACAAAGAAAAGAAATAGAAATTTTGTTGTTGTAGCATGTACATGATAAATGTAGACAATTTATAATGTAATTTATATGTCATTGAACAACTTCCACTGCATATAATGTTGCATTAGGGAGATTTTTGTTATTCTTTTGTTATTTCATGCTTTGCTTTATATTCAATCTCTACAGTTTAAAAGACTGGCTAACACCTAGATTCATACTGAGTGGGTACACCTTACCTAATCCTAGTAAAGAGGAGGTTATATTCCAATTTTAAAAAAGCTTCTATATAAAACTTTATTCTTCAACATCAAACCCATAGAATTATGCAAAATCAAACAGCTGTTTTAACAAATTTGAACTATGCTTAAACTAGCTCATTCTTTTTTACCCAAGACTCAAATTGAAAAATATATGAAATGATTTTAGCATATTAAAAATAAAATAAAGTTTTACTTTCTGTAGCCATATCCATCTACTCTTTTGAAATCTTCCTCTAAACTAAGAAAACTTAGGGCTATCTAACCTGGTACATATATATAGAAGATGTATGGTTTAGTGATTGTTCTAATTGATGGAGTAGATCATATTTACAAAATTCATACATGCTAAGTGCATTGTATATCTTGATATTTTCTTGTCTCTTGTCCTGAATAAACCCCATAGATATTCAATATAGACATTCATTTCATCAACTCTAACTGGTGAGATGCAGGAAATCAAAGATGTTTTCTTTTCTAAGAAAACCTCTGATTTGTAATAAATTTCTTGTTGAAATATTTTTATTTGGAAATAACCAGTTTTGGTGTTAATATTTCAATATTTTGAATCACTGAGGGGATGTAAGTAAAGTGGTGAAAGTAAGCCTAAACTCAGGACTATCTTCATTAGATCACAGCTGAATTAATGTAGGCATTAGAGAATGGGTAGACTAGTGGTGATCTGGCAATTCAAGAAGAAAGTAGACTTGAGGGATACTTTGGATGTAGAGTCTAAAGTTCCTGGTATATATTTGTATATGGAGGAATGAGATGGGGAGAGGAAAGAATCAAAGATCCCTAGGTTTCTGGTTTGGGCAATTAAGTAGACTGTGGCACTTTCCTCTGTTTGGGGCAGAAGAAGATGATCTTCATTCTGGGCAAGTTGAATTTGAGCAGTCTTTCGAACTATGTCTGTGGACTCTCTGATTGTCCTTCTGTTCTATGGGTCGGAGGTTCTGGAGAAAAAAGGTGAGCAGCTATACACTTGGTGATCATAGTCATGGAATAGAAGCAGTTACTCTGAGAATGTATAGAGTGAGAAGAGAAAAGAACCTAGAACATGGTGGACAGACATTTTCTGCAAGGGACCAGAGAATAAATATTTAGGGTTTGCAGGCCAGTTGTCTCCATCACAACTACTAAACTCTGCCATTTTAGAACTGAAGCAGCCAAAGACAATACATAAATGGGCATGGCTATGTTCCAATAAATATTTATTTATAGACACTAAGTATTCTTTTGCTTTTCTCCCCAATCATGTAAAACTGTACCAATCCATTCTTAACTCACCAGACATAAAAAAACAAAACAAAACAAAACAAAAAAAACAGTGGGCCAGATTTGGCCTGTGGGCAGGAATAGGGTAAGAAAGGCAGGAGAAAAATCAGAAGCATAGCATAAAAACTATGTATTATATAATTTTCAGTTAATTAGCTCTGACATTTGCAGTAGCTGACTGCCAAGAACTTAAACACTGGAGCACTGATTGAGATTTAGAGGTAGTAGAATGGCGAGATTTTAAATATATATACTTAATTTACTTTTATAGAAGTGATAAATCCAGAGATGCTTGGAAAAAATGTCATTCCTCCACGTCCCCTATTCCCCCTCCTGCCCATCACTTCTAACTACCGAAATCATGAGTTTAGATATCATAGAAACCTGAGTTCTTTCTTGGCCATCTCATTAAATACCCACTTAATTAAGCTCTTCTGCCTCAGTTTCCTTTTCTGTAATATAAAGATAATTAGGTGAAGAAAGAGAGAACAAGTGAGAAAAAGTGTGTGTTTGTGCTTGAAATTGATTTCACAGAGTTTGACACAAATTAGAGCTTATATTGTACATGCAAACACCTAGCAGAGTGTATGGAATGTTTGTAAATGCTTCAAATGCTATTTCTCTCATTTCCCAAATTTTTGTAATTTGATATCCCATGTGAATAATAATCCTTCATGGGGAAATTATTTGTTTTCCTTATGTTAGATAAGAATGGATGAAGTGCTCAATCAATATCTGTTGATTAAGAATTGAATGGCCCCTTTTAAAATGTGAGCATCTGTGCATAGGCTATAAAAGATGTTTGAACGCAATGGATTCTCAATAATTGTAAATTATTCAAGGATTATGGTACTGCTTCCATTATACAATGGAGTCAATGTTCTGGGTGGATTTGTGTGTGTGTGCACATCAACTAATACTACTGTAAGAAAATATGAGAATCAGTTTGAGGGAGGGAAAGAAATGATTTGGGTTAGAATCCATTTTTGCCATTTGCTTGCCAAGGACATATAAGTTTGGTCCTGTTATTAACCTTTTCACGAAGTCTTCATTTCGTTATCTATAAAATGTGGATAAAACTGCCCCTTTGTTGGTTATGGTGTGACTTAAATGAGAGGACATAAGATATCTAGCACAGTGGCTGACATGTTATAGATCTCAATAAATATTAGTTCCTCCCTTTCCCTTTTCTTCTATAAGAAAATCAATTTTGCCCTTTATTTCTACTTGCTCTGGACTGTTTGCCTTAAAGAACAAAGCTAAATGAAAAAGGAGGGTTTATTGATGTGTTTGCAAACAGGTTGTTGGGAATGTGGAATCTGTTACATTTGAAGTAAATAAATTCCACTGTAATATGAGCCTCACGCAAAGCTAAGAAGAGGTCTATAATTTGTTTTATTTAAAACATTAAATTATGATGGCTTGCTTAATAACTCCAAACCACTAAGCTGAACTACATTTGTGTTCAGCAAACAGTCATAAAAATCCCTGTTAGACATTTAATTACTACACAAATTGTTTTATAAAGCACTGTAAAACAAACATGTTGATTAGCAAAAAAAAAAA
>PVKH010033674.1:0-11770 GCA_004027955.1 Chaetophractus vellerosus | reverse complement strand
GCTCCATTTGCGGACGACCTGCCCTGCCCGTGGCGGCTTTTGCCCTGTCCGTGGCAGTTTTTTGCCCTGCCCACGGCGGCTCTGGCCCGCCCATGGCGGCTTGCCATTCTCAAGGCGGTCTGCCCGCTAGGAGAGGTCCCCGGGAACCGAACCCGGGGCCTCCCATGTGGTATGCCGGTGCCCTATCCACTGGGCTATCGAGCCGGCCCTCCCTTATGATTTTTATTAAGGTTTAAAAACATCCAAGTCTTTATAAAATAAAGATATTTGAAGATATACACATATGTAAATAAAATTTTAAAAATTAACCACACTTTTGGGGGAGTTTTAAAAATTGCATAATTAATATAGAGTTACATTTTTATTTTCAAATTTCACCACATCTCAAATCCTTGTCCTGTCCCCATAAGTAAGTTATCCACTGATTTTCTTTTCCTTGTGCATTTGCAATCATATACATGTGATAAATAAGTAACATTTTAAACAAATATGTCTCATAAGACATGACATTCTACAACTGTTTTTATATTTGTGTATCTTGGAGTTCTGATCATTGGTAGGAATAGACTGAATTTTTCTTTAAACTGTAATCCCTAATAGATATGCACCATGTTTTTAAAAATTATCTTCTTAATGGGCATTTGAATTGGCTGTAATTTTTTGCTGTCACACAGGATGCTATATGAACATGCTTGCACAACTTCTTTGGGCACATGTTCACGGGGGCCTCTGGAGTAGACTCTGAAGTTACTTGTTAGTGCCATATTGAATGGTACATGCATTTAAAATTTTAATAAACACTGCTAAACTGCCTTTTTTAAAGCCTGGACTTGGGTGAGTCCAATGAACTGGAGAGTAGGTGTTGCAACTCTGCTGAGGTTCAGGGCCCAGCTGGCACATGGACAGCCCAGAGATTCCAGTCTCTTGGACGTACACCTACAAACTCTAGCACCAAGTATGGGTTTAAATAGAGGGGACAGATGAGCCATGTGTAGGGAAGCTATAATTGAGTTCAACTCTGTCACTCTCAGGAGCACAAACTCCAAAGTAGGGCCCACTGACAAGGCATCAAACTCTGGAGCTACCTGCCCTGACCATAGGACCTGGGTGTCTCCAGAGCCCTCAACTAACAGTGAGGTGAGGGTTGACACCCACCACACCAAGGAAATGAGGGAGCCTACAACTGCAAGTAAGAGAGTCCCATGCATCGGCTGTATGGGATCGAAGCCCCCTCTCAATTAGAGGTGGAGTGGACGTCACCATCCCAGAATCCTCAGGATTGGGGAATGAACTATGGACTAGCGTGGACTTAATGGTATTCTACTATAGACTTATTGTGATTCTAACAATGGAAGAAATTACAACATTGATGTGGAGGCAGTGGCTACTGGAGGATCTGGGGGCAGGGAGAGGGAAAAACAGTTGTAATATGGGGACTTTTTCGGGACTTGGGAATTGTCCTGAATGACACTGCAACGACAGATATAGGCCATTTTATATCATCACATAACATGCAGAACTGTGTGGGAGAGAGTGTAGACAATATGAGCTATGGGCCATGCTTAATGGCAAAGCCCCAGGATGCGTTTATCAATTGCAATGAATGTGCCACACTAATGAAGGATGTTTATGTGGGAGGGTGTGGGAGGTGTGGGGAGTGAGACATATGAGAATCCCTATATTTTTTTGTGTAGCATTTAAGTATCTTTTAAAAAATAAAGAAAATTTTAAAAATAAGAAAGAAAACAAACAAACAAAAAACTGGACCAATTTATATTCCTACCAACAGCATCTGTAAGTTTGTTTCTCTACCCTCATGTTGCCTTTTAGAATATTTAAGGATATTCTTGTTTTATTTTGCACTTCTCTGGTTATTAGTGAAGTTGAACATTTTGCTCATCCAATGGACACTTATCTTTTTCCTTCTATAAACTGAGCAGTGCCACCATCCTCCTACACCAAAATTTTATTTGTTCTTGAATATTTTTTCTATAGATGAATTTTAGCCTAAGCTTGTCAAGTGAAAAAAATTCCATCAAAAATTGTTTGATAGGTATTGCTCCGAATATAACAAATAATGGGAGAATTGACGTTTTTATCTGTGGTGTATCTGCCCATTTATTCAAATCTTATTTTATTTTCTTCAGTGAAGTTTGATCATTTCCCCCCTGTTGGCATGGCTCTTTTCTATGTTTATTCTTGCATATTTTGAAATTTTGTGACTATTTTGAATTTTTTTAGTTACACTTTTAGATTGTTTTGGTTCATGCATGAGAAGGCTATTGATTTTTGTAAGTGACTCTTGGATTTGGCCTCCTGGTTAAACTTTCTTAGTTCTGTTAATTTTTTCAGTTGATTCTTGTGGATTTTCTATGTAGAGAATTATATCATTCACAAAAGTGGGAGTTTTATATCATTTCTAAAATTTATAATTTTTTGGGAGTCTTATGATGTTGATAGGACCTCATGTACAATTTGAATCTTATCACAGAGAGTGCATTTTCTATTTATTGTATTTGCATGTCAACATTTTCCCCCTCTTCTGGCTTCTACTGATTTTCTGTCAGGGGTCACCTGATGTATAAAAGTTTAAGAAATATATTAACACAACTAATCAGTAAAATAATTGAAGGAAGTTTCCAACAGCTAAAAAAAACCATGAAATTAAAAATGAAAGGAAAAGGATAAAGTGAGGTCCCACCTAATTCCCAAGTGCACACATTACGTAAAACGTCAGCTTTGATGAGCCTGATTAAGTTAAACATAGTCAGCGAAAGGGGCCACGTGCACAGAAGTACACTCACACGCAAACACACAAGCGCACACAGAACTGGTGAAAGCTGGGTGCGTCCGCGGATTGCCTGGCTGTGATTCCTGGGGGAAGCAGAATTCTAGGATGACCCCCAACGACCCTTACCCCCTGTATCCTCTTATCTCATTTCTGAATTTAATGGGGTTGCTTTTTAATGTCACCATGAAATGTGACTCTTGTTGTAGGTTTCAGATAGATAAACTTATCTTATTAAAGAAGCTTCCTAAGTTGTTTTTTTTCCACCTTAAAATATTTTTTAAAGTATAGTTACGTGGGAAAAACTCAAAGAAAGTACAGTGAAAACCAAATTTTTTTTCACACCTGCTAGTTCTCGTTTTCTCTCCCGTGGGCAACCCTGTTGCCATTTTTTGGATGCATCTGTCTTTCTCTAAACTTCTCTTTCTTTATCTTTCACACACACGCACACATAGACACACACAGCCTTAACAAACACCAGCCCAGACAACATCCTTCAGTTGCTTCCCGCCCCAGCCACACTTCTCACTTCTCGCTCTATCTTGGAAGTCATTCCAGGTCCGCACTTATAAATCCATTTCATTTTTAAAAACAGAGCTGTCTGGTATTTCATTACATGGATGTGCCAGAGTTCCTGTAACCAATCTTTTGATGACCAAATAGTTTCAAGTTTTTTCCTATTATAAACAATCTGGAATAAACATATTTATAGATAAATAGTTGCATCTATCTGAGCATTTTCTACATGTTCAACTAATAAAAATAAATTTGCTCATTTAGAGATTTTAAATTTTATTACATATTGTCAAATTTTCTTAAAAAAAAGGCCATGCTCCAGCCTGCAATTTCATTAATAAGATATGAGACACAGGTGCACCTTTTTTCCCCACACACTTTATATTTGCCAATTTGTTAGCTAAATCATGGTATCACATTTTAATTTGCTTTTCTTTCATTGTGTGTGATGAAGGGGGGCCACTGAAAAGCTATGTCTTTCATTGTGAACTGTTTATCCATGTCTATTATGAATTTTTCTATTGATTTGTTTATCTTATTCTTTAATGATTTGTATTTTTTAAGATACTAAGCATATGAAGCCTTTTGTATCATGTGTTACAACTGGTTTATCTAGTTTGTTGTTTTTATTTTTCATGATTGTTTACTATGTTTGTAGACCTGCATATTTTTTTAATATAGTAAAATGTATGAATTTTTTGTTTTATAGCTTCTGGATTTCATGCCTTGCTTAGGACTTCCTTTGTTTGAAATTATTAAATAATTCTTAGAATTATTGTGTCGTTCTTTTTATGTATAGGGAGTAACATGGCAAATGATGTTTTGGCATTTATTGAAATGAGCATAATTTTTCTACATTAATGTGATAAAAATATATTAGTGGGGGAACAGATGTGGCTCAAGCAATTGAATGCCTGCTTCCCACATGGGAGGTCCTGGGTTTGGTTCCTGGTGCCTCTTCAAAACAAAAGGACAAACAACAAGCAAACAAATAAACCAACTCAGAGGAGCTGATGGGGCTCAGTGGTTGAGCACTGGCTTCCCACATACGAGGCCCAGTGTTCAATCCCCAGCCCCAGTACCTCAAAAAAAAAAAAAAAAAAAAAAGGTTTTCTAATGTGAAGCCATTCTAGCATTCCGGGATAAACCCTAGTTAGTTATGATGTATCATCTTTTGATAAATGCAAAATTTGGTATGAAAATATTTTAGTTGGGATTTTTAATACCTATTTTTTACAAGTCAGATTGGACTGTAGCCTTTTTGTAGCTCAACTTCTGCTCTCATTATTTTGGCTTTGAGTTGAGGGCATCTCCTCCACTATGCTCCAAAATTACTTATATAAAATTGTGAATATTTACAGAATTTGCCCATAAAACTCCTGGACCTGCTACTGGTTTTAAGGGTGGATCTTTGATCATCTTTTCAAGTTATTTTAAGGGGATTGGTTTATACAGCACTTCTGTTCCTTTTTTTTCCTTCTAATTTTGGTCATTTTTATTTTCAGATTTTTTAATTGTTCGTGTTTTAATATAGTTGTGCTCTTTAAAGCTTTGAAATTATGCCTTGTCTCCTTTGTCATTTCTACTGAAGCTTTCTTTACCAAGTCTATTTTGTTGTTAATTGTTTTTGATCTCATTAATTTATGCTTTCATGTTTACTAATTCCTTTTTTGGTTTATTTTGATTTTCTTTTTGTAGCTTCTCAAGGTGAAAGTATAGTTATTTTCAGTCTTTCCTATTTTCTTATAAATGTAGCTACAGCTTTCTATTAAATGCCTCTGTGTACACCTTAAACGCTCTCATTGTTGTTCATTTTTAAATAGCTTACATATTTTTCTTTTTTAACCCAAGAATTATTAATAAGTGTATTTTTAGTTTATTCTTTTTTGTTCTTCTTTCATTGTTAATATTGTAGTAGTGGATAATTTCTGCATTGTGGTCCCTGATTAAGACAAATATGATTTCTGCTTACTGAAAATTTTAAAAATGTTCTTGTGGCTTAATACATACCCAATTTTTGTGAATATTCTGCCTGTGCATGAAAAGGATGTGCCATCTATTTTTGAAAACTTGTTCTCCTGAAATCAGGTTCAGGGGACGTTGCAAAAAGAGGACAGAGAGACCAGTGTTCCCTATGCCCTGCTTCCCCCAATGGTGACATCTGGCTTAACCACAGTGCAATATCATGTTCTTTTTCTACTGCTGCATAACAAATTATCACAAATTTAGCAGCTTAAAATAAGACTCATTTATTAGCTCACGGTTCTGTTGGTCAGAAGTCCAGGCAGGCATGCTTGCATTCTCTGCTTTGGATCTCATAAACCAAACTCAAGGTGTCAGCTTGAGTCTTGGGGTTCTCTTTCAAGCTTATGTGGCCATGGCAGAACTCAGTTCCTTGTGGCTGTCCACCAGGGGCTATGCTTGGCTCCTGGGTGCTGCCCATGATAGCTGGAAAATGCTTACTAAACTTTCTCTCTTTTTTTAAAGATTTGTTTTATTAATTTATCTCTGCCTACCTCCTCATTGTTTGCACTTGTTGTGTCTGTTGGTCTCCTTTGTTTCTCTAGGAGGCACCAGGAACTGAACCCAGGACCTCCGATATGGGAGGGAGGCAACTAATCGTTGAAGCCACCTCTGTTCCCTTCTTTGTTGTGTCTCTTATTATGTTTTCTTCTTGTGTCTCTTGTTGTGTCACCTTGTTGTGTTAGCTTGCCATGCCTGCCCATCATGCCAGCTCGCTGTTTTCTTTAGGAGGCAACCAGGAACCAAACCATGGACCTCCCATGTGGTAGATGGGAGCTCAGTTGCCTGAGCCACATCTGCTTCCCCCTAAAAATTTCTTTACTTAAGCACTTCTGAAAATTGGAATACATTAATTGAGCTGGTTTTCTATTGATCTAAATTTAGAAGTTTACTCTTTGCACCTGCACAACAATATCTAAACTATGGTATTTTACCGCTGAAACTGAGGAAAGTTTAATGTGCTTGAGACAACCCAGGACTGAGAAATTGCGCGTACCTGCCTCACAAGATCCCTGGCATCACTTGTTTTAGTTTAGTTTAGTTTTTCACTTGTATTTCTTCTTCCCTACCCCTCTCCTTTGCCTATTAAAACCCTAGCTCTGAGTCTCACTTTGAACTGGTTTTGGGAAGATTCCCCCAGTTCCTTGCTTGTGCACTCACAGTAAGTCACCTTCTCACTGAGAGACATGTATCTCCTTTGTGGCGCCGGGTCGGGCGGGCCCTTCTGTTGGAAGTAGCTGTGCTTACGGTAACGCCCACATCACGTGCCTTGCCGCATGGCCCCCTCCGTCTCCAAAGCCGGTGATAAAGGATCTTCCTCACGTCAAATCCCTCTCACACGTTGGATCTCTCTTACCAGGAAGACACCATTCCCTTTTAAGGGATCACATGGTTAATTAGGCCTGGCCCACCCCTGGCAATCTCCTTATCCTAAGGTCAGTTGAGTTGGGACTTTAATTACATCTGCAAAATGCCTTTTGCCATAATCTTGGAAGTGGTACCTCATCACTCACAGGTTACATCCTCACTCCAGGGCAGGGATTACACAGGCTGAGGGTCGTCGGGGGTCATCCTAGAATTCTGCCTCCCCCAAGTATCAGGAAAATCGATAGTCACACAACCACAGACGTACCCAGGTTTCACCAGTTCTGTGTGCACTTGTGTGTGTGTGAGTGTACTTCTATACATGTAGTCTCTTTCGCTGGCTACAAGATTATATAGAGATTATTTAGCTTCTTAATTTGGTTCATCAAATCTGACATTTTTACAGGCTCTGTGCACTTGGGAATTAGGTGGGGTTTCACTTTGAGGCTCCTTGTCCTTTTGTTTTTAATCTCAGGGTTTTGCTTTTTAAGCCATAGGATAGCTTCTTCAATTATTTTACTCACTATTTTATTCCTTTCATTTTCTCCATTTTTTTCTAGAATTCCTTTTAGATGGATTGAAATTTCTGACTCTCTCTTCCTTGACTCTCAAGTATTCCTTCAGGTTTCTGTCTGCTTGCCCTGGTTTCTGGGAGAATCTCTAGACTTCATCTTCCAGGTAATTAGTTGGCTCTTCAACAATTTATTCTGCTATTTAGCCAACTTGTTGATGTTTTCCTTTCACTAAACAACATTCTAATTTCTCAGGTCTCTATTCAACTCTTATTTATGGCTGTAACGTTTAATTCTTTCTGCTTCAAAATAATTGTACTTACTCCAATATCTTGTTAATTCTCCCCACTTACTCGGTTCCTCAGGTATTGCTTGCCTTTCCTGCAGATGCGAACATTTGGTGATTCTGGTGTTTTTGCTCAGCTTGGGTTCTGAGGCTCCCTCTTAGCTCCTCTGTGAGCAGTGCATATGCTCTTCTCCTACCGTCCGTGTGAGCGTGGCGGAGGGTGCGGTGGACGGCCCCGGGGGTGGCTCCTAGCCCCTCTTCTGGGAGCAGAGCCCCCAGCTTGTCCCTTGCCATTCTCCTGAGATCCTGCCCTGCTCCCCACCCCAGCTCACCACTCTCAGTCCCCCCACCCTGGCACAGATATGGATCCAGCGCGCTGCTTGGCATAAGCAGAGAATGTGATGGGACCAACCCTAAGAAACCTAATTAAGCCTCTTCCTGAATCCACTTGGAGCAGTTGGCACATCTGCGCAGAATTCGATCCCATCTGTCTTCCATTGCCCGGAACATCAGCATCACACGTCATAAATAGAAGGTAATCTAAAAGTAAACACAGTGGAAAACACACAACAATGTCATCAAATTCCAGCTAGACATCATTGCCTCCTAAAGACTTTTTTTGGAGGCCTGCTCTCGTTTGTTGAAAAGGGAGAAATATAAGGTATTAGAAATATTTTCACCAAACCTAAACAGAAGATTGAAATAGAATAGAAAAAGAAATAACTATCTAAATAGGGAAGACAAAATCATTCAAGCTGTACCTGCTGGCCACCTAAGAAGTGTCTCCTACACTTTAGGCAATGCCAAGGAAGGGCTGGAAGTGGACAACCTCAGAGGTTTCTTTCAATGATGAAAGAGTAGGTCTCTGCACCAAAACTCCCTGCCCCCAAGCCTGAGGTGTGTTCCAGGCACAAGTGTCCATGTGGCATGCAAGTGACTATACGTGGAAGGTAAGCTCAGTTACAATTTGGGAGGATATATATATATATTTTTTAATTAGGTAAGTTGTAGCTTTACAGAAACCATCGTGCAGAAAATAGTGTTCCCATATAGCCATCTGTATTAGTCAACCAAAGGGGTGCCTTTGCAAATATACTAATAATTGGTTGGTCTTTATAAAGGGTATTTATTTGGGGTAGAAGCCTACAGTTACCAGGCCACAAAGCATAAGTGTCTTCCCTCAGCAAAGTCCATGTGTTGGAGCAAGACAGCTGCCAACGTTTGCCAGGGTTCAGGCTTTTTGGGTTCCTCTCTTCCCAGGGCTGCAGCTGTGGACTATCAGGCGAATGGCTCACTTGTCTTCTCCTGGGGCGTCCTCTCCAACATCAGAACTGCCTCTCAAATCTGCTTCTCAAATCTCTTGCCTTGCCTTTTATACTTGGGACCACACCCCCTAAGGGGCGGGGCTCAATGTCCTACTAACGTGGCCCAGTTAATGCCCGAATCATAACCCAATCATGCCCAGATTAAGAAATCAGTTTACAAGCCTGATTCAATTTATATTTTTGGAATTCTTAATTACATAAAACTGTCAAACCGTTATACCCTCCCTTATTATTAACACTTGCATTACTAGGTATGTTTGTTACAATTGATAGGAGAATATTATTATAATTGTGCTATTGCCCATTGTCCATGGTTTACATGGGATTCCCTGTTTATCTTGTATAGTCCTATGGTTTAAAATTTTTTTTAATTCTAGTAACTTATACACAACCTAAAATTTCCCCTTTACCCACACTCAAATATATAATTCAGTGCTGTTAATTATATTCACAATGTTTGCTACCATCATCACCATCCATTACCAAAATATTTCCATCACCCCAAACTGTACCAATTAAGCATTAACTCCCCATTCCCTACCTCCACCCTGGTCCCTGGTAACCTACCTTGTAGTTTCTGACTCTATGAATTTGCTTATTCAAATTATTTCATATCAGTGATATCATACAATATTTGTCCTTTTGTGTCTGGCATATTTCACTTAACATGATGTCTTCAAGTTTCACCCGTGTTGCTGCATGCAACAGAAACTTATTCCTTTTCATGGGTGAATAATATTCCACTGTATCTACTATATTTTGTTTATATATTTCATCTACTAATGGACACTTTGGTTGTGTCCACCTTTTGGCAATTGTGAATAATGTTGCTATAAACATTGATGTGCAAATGTTCAAGTTCTTGCTTTCAATTCTTCTGGGAACATACCTGAAAGTGGGATTGCAAGGTCATATGGTAATTCCATACTTAACTTTCTGAGGAGCTGCCAAACTGTTTTCCATAGTGGCTGCACCATATTTTACATGAAGGAGTAATTTTTAAACCTTTAAAAGTTTTTTTTTTTCCTGTAATATATGGTTCCACATCTGGAACATCTAATGAATAAAAATTTCTTACCCTGAAGACCACATAATGTTTGGGACCAAATAATCCAGACCCTTTGAGTTGGATTTAAATTATAGTCACTGCTCCCCACTCAAGAGGGCTTGGGTTCCCCCTTGGCCCAGTTCACCACACCATTGGGCAACTTCACATTTTAGAGAAAAATAGGAATGGGACAGTGTAGTCATAATAAGCCCCATGAAAGTCCTTCAAAATAGCTTATTTTCACTAAAATAAAATGCTAAAAAGTGACACAAAAAATAGAGTAACCATGAAATTTTATGTCTCTTACATTGGTAATTGTAATTTTCATTTATTGTCCTTTTTTTTGAGGGAAACTTTATAGGCTCTCCCTCTTGTCCCCAGTTTCAAAGAGATGCTTAGCTTTGTTTTAAGAGAATGGCTACAGGCAGACTTTGTGATCTCAGAGCTGGTTGAAACCTGCTTCTTAGGTGCCGTGCCTGAGCCAGACATTCCAAGTACTTGGCTGCTTGAAAACCCATATTTCACCAGCTCGGGCCAGCTTGGTGCATAACTACCCTGTCCGTGTCTGGATGCACAGGCTCTCTGGTTTTAGCTCTGCCCTTGCTCTCTGCAGAGGCCCCATCTCTGCCTCCCAGACAGGCAGGTGTGCTGGTCTCAGCCAGGCGGAGTTCCTGCAGTTTCCTTCTCTTCTCCCTGGGAGTCTTCGCAAACTCTCTATTGGCTCAGACTTCTGACTCTTTTCTCCTTTCTCTGTCCAGACACCAACAATCTCCAAGTTTGACTTGTAACTCATTTTATTGCAGATGAAATAAAAAATATTACCAAAATCATGTACAGAATTGGACCTGCAGATATGAAGGAGGGATGTGGGGGTGAGGAAGGACCAGCGTCTACTCTTTGGAATTAATGAGTGAGGGGTATATTTACCATCTATAGAAATACAGATGAGAGAATTTCTTCTTAAAACCAGTCTTTCTTCTCTTACTTGCTTTCTAAATAAAAAGTAAACATCGCTGTCCAACTACCTCACAATTCTTAATTGAGTGAACTGAGAACAAAAGACTCAGCCCTTTAACGCAGGGGTAGGTCCCAGGGGCTCCAGGCTTGACACCCCAAATACAATTCGCTTTACAAAAATCAAAGCCTTTAATACCTTGGCACAATATCAGTAACCGGCCATTGTCGGGCCATTGCTTTAGTGTGCTGTTTGGAACAGAGAAAAAGACAAACAACCGGCAAACAAACAAAAACATCCCAATTTGCTAATCAATCATATGCAGGCCTTTATAGATTTCTTCCATATCAATGAATTCGATTTGGACTCGTGTCGTCCTAGAGATGACTTCGACACTAAGAGAATTGCTGATAGCTTTGTAATAACACTTGGAGTGAGGTTGCCTGCTATTCATTCCGGAGCTACTCCAAGAAGCCTCAGTTACTCCCTCGGCATGTAGTGGCTACGTCCACAACTGTTGGGTCTCTAATCTGTATTTGCAAAGATCAACTCTAAAGGCTCCTGGACTCAACAGTTAAAAGGGCAGAGAGATAGTGATGATTTCTTATATGAAACCAACTCTTTAAGTGCTGCCTCTTGGTAGGTGGAGAAGCGTGCTCTCGTTGGGTCTGTTTTGACATTTATAACTAATTTTAAAGTTTGCTTTGCACCCACTCTTTGTTCTGAGCATCCTGTGGCTGTCTTTGCCCAAAGCCATTTCTGATTGTTCTGCCCTATCCTGAGTTCAGATGTAATGACCGCGTGTTTCTTCTACCACAAATGAAACTTCAGTCATTCTAGGAATGGTTTCTGTTTTGCAGCTTCATGATCAATTGCGATTCCAGTCTAAGTCTGGGACCCGTTACTGCTGGCCCATAGTCAGGAGGAAAGGACACTTTTCAACACTTTTTTTT
>PVKH010033673.1:0-11972 GCA_004027955.1 Chaetophractus vellerosus | reverse complement strand
TCTATGCAGGTGGAATGCTTCTGCTAGTAAAGTACGTAAGATATTTTCAGGCAGTTCACTCCGTTGTAGAGAAGGTGTCAGGAGGGAAAGCTTAGTTAGAAGCAGCCTTAATAGGAAGAAATAGCACATGACCTAAAGATAATTTCAAACGCAGGCTTTCCATTTATGCAGAAGACAGTGGGAGGCAGGTGAAGTGCTTTCCTTTGAGGGTCCATATTGGCCAGGATATGGTATACTTTTTGCAATCATTCTCCTCCATCAAGGAGTGGGGCCAAATATTTATTGTGTTTAGCTTTAGAAGTTCTTTTGTATTTCTGTCGAAAGACAATGTTGTTTAATTTATTTTAATGACGTGATGTCCCCCTTAAAATATTTTAAAATTAAAAGTGTCACTATACAATATATTACTTAGATGTGAGCTTATGTACTAGCAGGTAGCACATAAATGCAGAAGTGGAATGAGTACAGTTTTGGGGTCACTTGTGTGGCAAACGAGGCTCCTCTCCCATTCCTGGTCTGATGTCTTGATATCTCCAAGTGCTGGTTCTTCATATTTACTGTGGATAAAATGGTCTTACTTCTCTGCTTAATGAACCCCTGATGCCTATTCAAAAGCAGTCGGAATGCTACTGGAGTCCTTCCTTAAGACCTTCTCCAGTCCACACGGGCTGGTTTAGTAACTTCTTTTTCTCTACATACAGTTCTTCTTATACCTCTCTTATAATTTTTCTTTAAAATTAAATTGAGCAATAAGTTAAAAAATATAAGCCCACACATCATGGTAAAATGTTTTACTTTTCACCTACCGTTCTATGTAACTCCTCGGATCTGAGTCTGACTTGTATTATGTTCAATTAGAGAGCTCTCTCTGTTTTCAGCCAGTCCTATACAACTGCGACCTCTCATGGCCCAGTGTCATCAACTTGTTCATCACTGTCTATTCATCGCCTACCATGATTCCGAATACATCACCATCTAATAAATTAACATTGTCATGATTTGAATAGTAATACAGAAGAGGAGAAGCCCTCCCTGTTAACAACAATTCTCATTTCCTTTTGCAATTTCTGCAACTCGCCCTTTCAAGCCTGTCCCTTTGAATAAAAAAACAACTACATGCATTTTTTGGTCTCTGATGCCTAGGATCTGATTGAAGTTTGAGATATTATTAGCCTGAGTGGTAAAGAAGGTGTAGAATTTTATGCTGCACAATTTTTTTTATCAAGAATTCAAATGATGCTTGATTTTTTTCTGATGCTTGATTGTTGAGCACAGCTAGAAAATAGCTAAATTGTCAGTCCATCATCATAAGAATCGATTTCATGGGCATGTCAAAAAAATGACTGAGAAATACCATGGTGGTTCCACAAAGGAAGATGGTAGGCCAGTGATACCTGCTTTGAGGCTAGCCATAGCCTGAGAAAATGGAAGGGCATCTGAATTATTTATCATGTATTTTATTGTATATTTAGACTTGAAGTGATGTGTTCAAATAAAAATAATTTAGAATTTGTGGTAAGTTGATATTAAATAATTTTTATTCTTATGATGGTAATCATATAATGAATGATTTGGGTGATCATGAATGTCTATGAGAATCAGTTTCTTCATCTGTAAAGGAGAGAAATATCAGAATTTCAGGACTTATATAGTGAATATAAAACAGTTAACATAGAGGCTCAATAAATGAAAACAAATGATGTAGTTTTTTCTTACATACAAGCATATGAGTTGTATGCCTATAATATCCAAATGACACACCAAGGTTTTACGATTTTCTAGATGATTTGTTATATTCAAAAACCCCAGTTTTATGTGTAAGAGTATTACTGTGGTCAAGAATCCAGTGTGGTATGAAAATATATGTTTAAGACGTAAATAATGAGTATGCTTATATACTAGGTGAAAAATGAACCTGGAGCCTGAGCTCTGTGAATCTGTTTCCTCATCTTTTAATGGAAAAGACCATAATAACTATCTTATGGGGTTGGTTAGACTCATAGTCTTGAAAGGTTCTCCCAGGGCCAACAGCACAGGCATTACCTGGGAAATGGTTAAAAGTGCATCTCCTCAAGCCGTTGTCAGACTTACTGGATCAGAAAATCTGGGTGTTCATTCCGGCAGTCTGTCCATTAAAAACAAAGTTTGGGTGCTTCTGATGTTCTTGAAAGTTTGACAGCCATTGGTTTTGACTACTCATCACATGATGTTTGTAGTGTGCAATTTGTATAATAGCGGTGTGCTGGGAAATGGTGAACCACTGACCCTCCCTGAATTGAAGTGTTTGCCAATTTCCATGGTGTAAATACTTCTACTATGTAGAATTCAAGCTACCATCATGATGTTCCTGACCATGACATTTGGGAAGAAATGGCAGTAGCATACCATTATGTAGTGTATTTCCACTTTATAGATGCAATAGATCTAAATAACCTCAAGAGCATAGATAACAGTAAAATATATTAAAGTAATGAGTAAGTGATTATTTTGGAGTATTTATTACTTGTGTTTTAATATAGCATTTAATTTTAAGCATATATAAGTTTATTTTTAACAATAGTGTTTAACAACTGGTTTGCAAAATTCTTGAAAATATGACAATTGGTTCTCTCAAGACTGCAGGAGCCTGCTTGAGCACACTACTTGGGTAGTAAGCTTTTCCTCCCTTTATTTTTTTTATTTTTTGCCTCATGATTGGTAGACTACCAAGCATACAGAGGTACTGGAGAAGAGTCTATGGCCTTCTGAATGTCTGCTAAAACCACCTACTCTCCCAAGGGGTGTGGCAGAGAACACTTTGAGGAGGGTACTTTATGCTTAAGGATGTTGGAAAGCAGTAAGTTGGGTTAAGTGTTTGATTTGTAATAACTTTTCCATCCAAATTAATGAACAATTGCAGGCCCCTTAGATTTTTGCTGCACATACACAAGGAGCCATCTCCTTCACTGCACTATGGAATTTGTTCAGACTCTCCAGATATAATGCAGGGTAAGCCAATCTTAAAATGTAGATATCACCACCTTATGCAGCGCACCTGCTTGTCCATGCAGGGCATGTCTGTTTAAAGTCAGCAAATTCATAGATCTGTAGTTAAAATAAACATAGATTCAGAGGTGAAAGCTGAACCAGGTTCTTCAGGAGGAATATCTTCATCACATGTAGAGTCAAAGAACCAGCAGAACAGAAAGGTCATTAGTTTATCTGGCAGACACAAGCTTATGTCTTTATTTCAAAACCTAGCTTCTGCTCTGCTCCTTCAAGCATGAATATGTCACTTGCTAGAAATAGTAAACTAAAATCCCAAAGAGGAGTGACATCATAAAGTTACCCAGCAAGGGATGTAAAACTATTCAAGCATAATTCCTAAACTGTTATCTCTCCTTGTGACTTTCTGAAACATATACATGAAAATAGAGGTGAATCAAGGCAAAATCACTGTTGTTAGCTAGAGATTTGTTCTAAAGATCTGGAAGGGGGTGGAAGGGGCCAGATGGAAGTTTTTATTTTCACTCTCATAAGCCAGCTTAAGTAGCCTCAAGCAAAGTACCATCTTTGCCTGCCATAAGAATAGAATAATAAGACTCTCCACCTCATGGGGTTGCTGTGAAGACTAAGAGAGGATGCAAGTAAAGCATTTAACTTGTATTCCTAATGTTTGTTACATAGCAATTGTTCAATAAGTGTTAGGTATTTATGGAGACAGAGCATGTTTGCCTCAATGTCCATATGATAGCTGACCCAAATCACCTGAACCTTCACAGGCTAATTCAGTAGCCCCAAGCATGGTGGTCAAAGGAAAAAGGAGAGCACATTCTAAAGTAGGATGAAGGAAAAAGGCTTGGATTACTTGGAACAATTGCAGGCCTCTTACTACTCATGCACAGTGCGGGGAAAGAGCTAGAAAAGGAAGTTAAAACAGAGAAAAGACAGAGACAATGAGTGAGAGAGCAACCACTGGCAATCATTATCAGACTCATGGACGAAGGAAGATGATGGGTGACACCAAGTTACACTAATCTTTTACTTCTTTAAAAAATTCACTTCTAGAAAGGGTGGCACAGTCATTGTCCTGAAGGAGTGGAGTAAATAAGTGTCTGGATTGTAGAATAAAAAGGCTGGAGTAAAGGGAGGCAGGCAGGAGGAGATGTACAGAGCACAAAGAAGTATTTAGCTACCCTGAAAGGCCATCATGTTGATTGGTGATCCTCTTTGGAAGAGTTTAATATGAAAGGCAGTCTAACATCAGAAATAAAAGCCATGGAATGGGTCATTATAGTAGTAGAACAATAGAACTGGATTGCAAGCTCTTGGGAGGCAGAGCGAGATTATGTTGCATACCAAAAGGTATTTCAGCAACTCATAATGCCTGTTGGTAGCTATTGAGTATGCTTCCTGTACTTTCTTATGTCCCCATGTCTTTACACTAAACACCCATTTATTGAGGCAACCTGAGTGAATCTGTGTTCCCTGCAATCCCAGAACATACCCCTTCTACTTGATTTCTTCCATTATCTATATATTCTCTTAGAAATGTCCTGATGTTAGTCCTGCCCAGACATATTAAGTGTCTCACCCCCTTGTTGCATCTTTCATGCCTGTTAATAGCCAATCAAAGTGAATGAACAAGAGAAACATATTTCTCAAAATCTTTCCTTACATCCCCCTTTGACTAACTCAGAAAAATGTGTCCACTTGCCTCCATCCTCCTTCCTTTTCATGGGTCATTTAGCACAGCCCCAGACCTACAAATGAAGAGATCCCCTTTCTCTTTTTCTATTGACACTTTCTAAGGTTAATTCAGGAAAATATCTTCAAATTGCAGTCTTTTCTTTCTTCTTTTCCATTGACTTGTCTTTCTTCCCTATCTCTTTCTTCTGTTTGGGGGCTGTGGCAATTGAAAGTTTGGTGCTAGTTTTCATTATAATAGTATTACACATTCACACCATTGATGTGGTTTTAAGGTTGGTGGAATTACTTTCTTCCTCCATGAATTTAAACTTGGTCATATGATGACTTACTTTAGCCAATGATATGTTAGCTTGGCACAATGCAAGTAGAGGCTTAAAATGTGCTAGCACTTCAGAGTTTGCCCTCTTGCTCTCCTGATTTCTGTCATAAGTACATACCCTGGAGCCACTGACTCACGGAAGACAAGAAACACATAGAGCATACCTGGATCCACCTACAACATGGAGCCAACTTGGTCAAGGCTGGTCTGTATCCATCAACCCCCGCTGATGCATAGATATGTAATTGAGAAATAAATGCCTATGGTTGTGTGCCACTGAGAAGTGATGGTTGTTTTGTTACAAAGCAAAAGTGTATTGGTAGGGAGCCAACAATGGCTTTGAACTGATTATAAACCTCACAAATCTCTTAATATTTTTATAGAAATTGTCCTATGGAAATCTTTTTTACATAGTAATGGATACTTCACTTTGGGAATATTGTTTAACTCAGAGCCCTCAGTTTCATAATTATAACACAACCAGTTCTTCTGCACATTTCCTGACTTCCCTATCTCAAAATATGTGAATGTGTTCACCAGTTAACCTTTGTCTAGGTAAAAAATCTAGAATTGAGTATTGACACTTCCCTCCTATTTTCCACCTCCAATTTGTTATCCAAGTCAAATCAAATATACCAGCTGAACACTATTTATTATCTGTATCCCATCCCCATTATCAGCATCTAATTTTCAGGATATCATGATATCTTGCCTTACATTGAACACTTACCATGAGTCAGGCACAGTGCTGAATATTTTATGTCCTTTCATTTATTCCTTAAAATAGGCCTATGATAAAGTTTCTCTCCTCACTATTTTAAAAGTGAAGGGAATTTTCCAAGGTCACATGAGAGTAATAAAGCCAAAATTTAAACACAGCTCAGGAAAAACTGCAAGTTTAGGTGCCTTCTGAATTACTTTTCCTTAGACTTGCTATCTTTCAATCCATCCTCAGTGTAGATTTTCCCAATATTATCACGTTTTCTCCCAATTTATCAGTCAGGGTTCCACCAGAGAAACACAAGCAGAACATATTCTTTGTCTTAATCTGCTTTCCTATGGGTGTGAACCCTTTGCAAATGGAGCCTCTTAAAGATGTTATTTTTAGTTAAGCTGTGGTCCGGCTGAATGAGGGTGAGTCTAAATCCGTATTACTTGAGACCTTATAAAGAGAAAAAACCAGAAGACTGGAGTTGGAAAAGATCACACAACAAGAAGCCAGAAGTCAATAGAAACTGGAAGAGTCAATGAAAGGAACGGGCATTGCCATAGGGCGGAAGATAGAGATACAAGCCAAGGAACACAAAGGATTGCAGCAAGTTAACCCCAGAATGCTACAGACTTTGGAGAGAAAGCAAGCTTTGCCAATATCTTGAGTTTGGATTTCATTGTGCCTCAAAACCATGAGTCAATAAATTCTCATTGTTTAAGCCAACTCATTTTGTAGTATTTGGCATGTTTTGTATGGTTTACATATATTTCATTTACTCTTCTTAATAGCATTATAATACTGGTATTATTATCCTAAATCCATAAATGAGTATTTATAGAAATACAGTTTACTTTCTGAAGGTCATAGATATTAAGGGATAGAGGCAAAATTTAAATCCAAATCTGTTAAATTCTGAATCTTGCACTCTTTCTTCTATACCTTTCTAAGTTCCACTGGAAAAAAATCTGAAAACTGTTTCCAACCTGCCTTCAATTCATTAATTCTTTCTTCAGCTATGTCTGATCATCTTTTGAACTTACCTGTTGATTTTTTTAAAAAAATTCCACAACTTTTAAATTTTCACTCGTATTTCTTTCTTTTAAAAATCTGATTGTTTCTGTATCATGATATTTTTAGCACTTGGCATAACTTTCTGTCTCTAAACAGTTTACACATACTTATAATGAGTCATTTGGATTTCTCATTTGAGTTTCTCAGACATGAATTCACTTCTTTGTAGGGTCTCTAATTGATATGTCTTTCTGTGGAAAGGTATATAAAAATGGCATGGTTTTTATGACATTTTCCTATGATCTCAGTTCTTATGAAAATTATACTCTGAAAATGATATTTCCTGGGGACTGTGAGGATCTTTTGATGGGCAATGTCAGAGGTTACCTTTATTTGTGTACTCAGAGTCACCAGGTTTTACATTTGTTTCCTGTGTTTTCCATTCCATTTGAGTGTTCTAAATGTCCTACCCTTACATGCACACTAAAAAGACCATGTTCAGATTTCTCTGGAATCATTCTGTTTTCACACATGAAAAGATCTGCATCTGTTAGTAGACATTTTCCAATTACCATTCCTGGGTAAGGTGCCTTTTCCCCAGGTTTCATTTCATTGAAAGGACCTTAATCCTGGTTCTTTGATACTGAAACCCATCCCATTGCAGGCATCAAAACTATAGTTCCTAAGGTCCCAGGACATTGGCATCTAGCCTTGGAGTTTCAACTCTTAGTCACCTTTGAGACTCTTGGATATTTTCCCCTTTGGCACTTGGTAATTTCCCTTCCTTCCTTTTGAACTCAGTTGTGGAGAGGGGCCATTTCCACATTTCTCAATCTACCATATTTTAGAATTTCCTCCCTGACTCACTATTTCTAAGGAACAATTTTAACCATGGTGTGCACATACTTTATCATCAAAATTTTTGAGCAAATGTGGCCACTATTGATAACTACACAGGGTCAATATAACTGCCCTGATCAGGGTAAATAGTTACCCATAGTTCTAAAGAAATAGTATATCAGAACAACTAAAAGAATGGGAAGTCTTTAATCAGTCTATTTTCACTGGAATTGCCAGAAGTCTGGGAAACCAAGAAACTTGAATTACACGGTTCCTATGAGGGCATTTAAAGATTGAGACTGCCTGGTAATTCTCAGTGTCCATATGTAGTGTCTCCATTCCCTGTCTACAATAAGCTACAAATAATAGTTTCTATTCATTAAACTCCTTAATATAAATCTATGCTAGAGCAATTGGTCAGAAGGGTTTATAGTGTAAGATGAATGCTATTTGCTTCAATATAGTCTCTATTCCCTAGCTTACTATTTAACAAATAAAGTGTGAACTTCATTAAAAAAATTGATCTAGGTCCTTTATCACAGCTGAGGCTGCCTGGAAGATACTAATTCACATAAAAGTTGAAGGTATATAAAAATGGCATGGTTTTTGAATTTTTACACTGGTACTCTGAATTGGTTGCTATAACTAATAATTTCCTTCTTCTTTAGAAGAGATACAAATTACAAGAAATATTTTTAAAATGCCATCTGCTGATAGGCTATTTATTTATTTATGTTCAAGCTCATTTCACAAAGACTTTGAGTTGGAAGTAATTATATTGGCCAGGTATCCATCAGAATTATAGTGGGGGAAATCATTGGTGATCTTATTATCACCACATACAATTTTAGAGTTGGAAGACCTTTGAGATTATACCATTTGCTGTGACCTTAATTAGGCAATCTGACTATTCATCACTATTTGAGGCTGTAGAGAAAATGTTTTCTTTCTATAATCAGCCGACCTCTTTTATGCATCCCTATTAGAGCAGCTGGTCTTACAGGTTGTTTTCAGCAGCCCCAGATACTAACAATTCTCTGTAATTATAGTGTTATTGTCTCCACAATATGCCGCAGTGCCCAACACTTGTAACATGATTGTATATACCTTTACAGAAAGAAACAACTTTTGTTGGTGGAGGAGGGCTCATCTGAGAGCTTAAGGACTGCGCAGACCCAGAACAGCACCACGGTAATTTGAGTGTGTTCTTTCCTCTGTCTGGGGAGCATATATTCATCTCTGCACTCCAATCAGTCACAATTCCATTTATCCTGTATGAGCCAATTTCCTTGTGACACAGTAATTCTACTATTCAGACTATAAGCACAAGAAATAATAGCAGCTGTGAAGAATATAACTTTCTGAACAAAGATGAATTGGTTTAAATAACCAAATATTGGAAATTAACAAATTATGGGGGGGATTTTAAAATAAATTATGGTACAGCGTGCCATATTAAATATAGAAAGGAAAAACAAGAAAACATGTCATTGTAATGTTGGAAAGACTTCAAATGATTTTGATTTTTTTCTGATTGTGTTTTGATATTTTGTATGACATATATGAATGGCTCTTCAATAAAAATGTTTCCAAAAAGAATTATGCTTACAAACCTACATAATAAGATGAAAACTTACTTATGGCATAGTTTTGTTTTAAAATATTTTATATACATGTTGACTGTGCATTAAAGACATGAAATGGAAATACAAACTGTTAACAGAGTGTGTTTTCTTATTTCTTCTTACATTTCTATATTCCTAGTTTTATATAACTTTGAATATTTTTGAGATTTCAAAAACCGAAAAAAATTAATTTTAAAAAGATTCAGCTCAAGTTCTCCTTATTCCCTAAAGCCTTTCCTTAGATGTTGTATGTGTGGCTCTATCCATCTGTTCCTGTAACACTTTAATCATAGCTCTGTATATCATTGATCACATTGTATTTTAATGCTTTATAAGAATGACTGGATCCCTCAAGACTCAGTCTCTCAGAATGGACTTCCTGTCTGTTCACTATTAAATCTTCAGCATCTAGCACATTGCCTGGTACAGTAGACACTTCAATATGAACAGAGTGAATAAATGAATGAATTATTAATGAAGTCTAAAAAAGTCCTCTTGTCTGGCAGGATGACTGGCATTATGGAAAGGTATTACATAAAATAAGTTTTCTTGTTTTATAGTTAAGCCTTAAATACCCACGGGATTGTGATGACAATGGAAAATGAATTTACAGCTCAAAAAGCACAGCCGGTCATCTTCTCAAATTAGTACTTAATCAAAAGGTTATAATATTTAAAATATATTGAACAATTTTTACAAGTAAGTAGATATTGCAAACACTTTTGTTACTTCTATGTGAAAACCACTAAATTTTTTTGCAAATATAATTCTTAATGGCTCAGATAAAAGTAGTAAAGAACTAAAATAATGTTTAGACATATAATAAAAATAAGTTATTATTTCTGTGAACAATTTAAGTGAAGACACTACTTCATTGGTGCATCTCTAGTTTTTATGTTTATTTTGCTTATTTGTACTCTTTAGAACATGTTTCCCTTTTAAACGTAGTCACACGCAGTCCTTAATCTCACTTGCTTACCTACTTGTCATGGATGTTGGGTACTGGTCACTATGTAGATGGTAATCACACAGCATATCTGAAGAAACCTTTGTGGTTTAAATCTCTCCTTTGGGAGCAAATATATAAATCATTTAGATGTAGGCGGGATGTTCTATGGGTGTTCTAGAGAGAATACCATCAGAGGAAATAGAATGCGAAATTTGGACTGAAAAAATTCATAGTGTTAAAAATATTAAAGAGGTAACAAGACTTTTCAAGAACCAAAATCTAGTTTTCCATTGAGTAGGTAAATTAGCATCCATTTCATCAGGGTACTAGGCTGTAGAGAGAGATTGTCCAAGATTTTTAGCAAACCATGCTTTTATTTATTAGTTAACTATCTCCAGGAACTACTTATACAAAAAAGGCCAATTACCACATCATTTGTATGTTTGAGGAATTACTTGCCTTTGTAAAGTCACTCTAACCATCTTGGATGGATAAATAATAGTATATGAAGTTGAGTACAATTAATTGTGTAATTTTATGTAGTTAAAAAAGTTAAAAACTCATAATACTAGAGTTTTCTGAAGGGTTGCAAAAAAGGAGAAATCATTATTAAACATACCACCAGAAATGTTGGCTTAACTTGAATAACAGGCAACACCATGTTGAGTGGAGTACCTCAAACCACCACCTTTATCAATAAAAACACAGATATTCTTTAAGTACGATAACTTTGTTGCCCTATATAGATCTTCTTACAAGTCTAAACCTTGCTGATCCAATTAGGATCATAAACTGTGTATATTTATCTGAACCTGGAATGACAGAGAAATAATAGACCAATTGCATACATTACGATAGGCCATTAAGGAGTCCGGAGACCCAAGGTCCAAATTTTAATCTGAGTCTGGTTGCTAAGAATATTAAGCCATTTTCGGGTTGTCATAATATTTATTACAATCCTTCTGCCCTAGAAGATTGATGAAATTTACTGTCATTGTGGGAGTATGATTAACCTATATGAATAGATTATGATCACATAAGAAACTTAATATAATAATATCAAAGTCTTTATACAAAACCAGCACATTTAAACCTACATTGAGGTGGAAATATTAAATCCCTTCATCCTTTATAATTGTTAATTTGAAAATGACATTTCTTATAAGAAAAACTTATTTGGACACATAATGAAAATATACCAGAGCTGTATCTTGCCTTTCTGAATAATTTAAAATGAAAAAATAAGTTCCTGAAAAGCAAATATAATATTTCATTTAGTGAAAGAAGGAGAATCAAATTCATTTGATAAAGTCAAATAAAAGTCACTGAGTTTTTTGCATTAGTTAAATTGTATAGAGGTTTTAATGTAATTTATAATTTCACCTTTTAATTGCAATCTCAATCATTATTTGAAAAATGTATTTTTAATCTTTTTCTGAGTTCTGATCAGGATTAGAAAATCATTGCTTGATTATAGCTTTGACGTTTGACCTGTATTCAACTTATTGGCCAACATTTTGTGAAAAGTCCTGACTATCATATGAACAGTTGTCCAAATTTTCTCTTAAACAAAATGAGATGATTCTTAGATTTTTTCATATTCATACCCCTAACTTTTCCTTAGAAGATTTAAAAAATCATATGTCACAGATGTAGTTCTTCAGAATCATTCATTTCAGAGTCCCATCTGTATTAGGAATACTGAGGGGTCTAAGGGAAGAAAATGAGGGAATCCTAGAAATTCATCAACTATCTTAAACATTTTCATTACATATTTTAGGGAATGAGATATAAAGCAGTTAAATGATAAAATTTTCAGGTAGGCGT
>PVKH010033672.1:0-11977 GCA_004027955.1 Chaetophractus vellerosus | reverse complement strand
AGTTCTTGAGCTGTTATCAGCCTGTCAGGGTAGCTGCAGTTCAGATTCCCTGTTGGTCACTTAACTGATCTTTTTGGTTAGTAAGGGACCAAGACTACTCACAGAATCCTGTAACCATGGTGATAAGATGCCCTATTTTAACTTTTCAACAGAATAGATGAGATGCTCTAGCACTTCCGTGCCTGTGGTTCCCAGTAGAATTTTTGGGAACCATTCAAGCATTTAAGCTATAGAATCAGACCTGAGCAGATAATTACTTTTTCCTTTATACCGGTACCTTTTAAATTAGTGAGGGTGACTGGCAGCACTTATAGTCCATGGCCAGCTAAATGTGAGGTCTAGGGCAAATCTGGGACACTTATCATTCTTATAATACACTGACAGGGGAAAATCCTTTAAGCCACAGGTTTTATTTTTTAAATAAAATTAGAGTACTACCAAAAATAATTACTGTGTGCTTTTATTTTGCATGTGATGAAATAAAACTATTATTCAAGATGTGTTTCTTGAGGAAAATCAAAGTGTTCATTTAGATTTTATTTTCCAATGAAGATTGTTAAGAAAGAGTTAGTTAGAAAGGTACATTTGAGACCTAAAGGGCATTGAGAAAGTTATAATGTACAAATGTCCCCCTTTTCTTTAGTCTGAGCACTAAAATCCAACTTTCCAGAATTTTCCCCTTTAATTTAAAGGTTTACAAGCCATTATAATATATGCACCCCTGGGTGAGGCATCACAGTAGAGGAGAGACTGAAATTTAGTGGCCTGTGGAAAAAAACTGGTTTGTAGCCAACATTTAATAGAGACTTCACATAAAAAACCTACATTATATTACTTTTAAACAACAGGAGAGAGGAGGTGAGGCAGAACTAAATTCTCACAAGGCTGGAGCCAAATAGCTTCTATCATATTCAAATGGGCGAGATTCTCTCTAACTTGTCACACCTGTCTCCACTCTCACCACATATGT
This sequence comes from Chaetophractus vellerosus, assembly GCA_004027955.1. NCBI lineage: Eukaryota > Metazoa > Chordata > Mammalia > Cingulata > Chlamyphoridae > Chaetophractus > Chaetophractus vellerosus. The sequence goes on along the minus strand of PVKH010033672.1, from coordinate 11,007 downwards.
GGATACATTTATTTAGACCTTTTTCACTCATTCATTATACCCATGGCTACTTGGTGAGAAAACAGAGGAGCCTCAAAAACTGTGATGATTCAGAGGCAAATGATAAAGCATATGCTTTTTGTGTTTGGCCTGGTTTTGTCTCCATCTCTAAAGTAACTGTATATTATTAAGACTTTTCTATGCTCTTTTCTTCTCTTGCCTCACTTTGGGATATTGTCAGAAAACAAACAAGCCAAAAAATGAACAAACAAGATAAGCATTTCTAATATATTTTCTTTCTAGCATTCACTTACAACTCTTTCTAACATCAGTCAATCAAGGAATTAATCCATAAATGTGGCTCAGAAATTCCACTTTTACTTGAGGCTGATTAGAATTGAATGCTTGAGTTTTCCCAAGTTGTTGAGTATCACATCATTTGGGAGCATATTATAGTTGTATCTGAAATTGAGTTGAGGTATGGAAATTATTCTGTAAATTTAATCAGGGTAGGAAAAAGTCTGGGAATAACCTATTGCCAAACCTTATTTTCCAGAGGAGAGGTACTGTTTAGTTGAGTCCAGCCTGACCTCATTGTATAATATACTTTGAAGAGTGAGAACACAATGAGGCAATTGAGAAGATCAGATGTACTGGGCATTGTCTGGAGATGCTTCGAGACTAGGGAGGGAAGTATGGGAGAGCCTTTTTTCTGAGGCTTTTCTTATCCAATCCTTTCTTCCATTTCTCCTTTCACAGGTGTCCCAACTGCATTACCCTGCCTTCTCCTGTGTCTTCCCTCCTTATCTGTCATAGGAATTTCCTCCAACAAACTCCTTGCACATCTAATCCTGATTTGGTATCTGCTTCTTACAGGATCCCAATTCACACTGTAAATGACTAATATTAGATTATTGGCAGAGATCAGGAGGAGGTATAGAGCAATAACACAATAAGGATCTGAGGAGAACCACTTGGTGCCTTAAATAGGCCTAAGATGATAAAAACAATATACTTTCCTCTTAATTAGCATGGATATTATGTATCCAGAGAGTGTGAGGACCTAAATGAAATATAGAACAAGATGCTTGTTACTGCTTTTTGGGCACATCAATCTAGTGGACACCAGGCATAAATTCATTAATAGTTAAATGGAAATATAAGCATTAAGAAATAATAGTAGATAATGCAATAAACATAAAAAGGTTTTGTTACCGGATTTAGTTTAGGTTCTTGATTTATGCTGCAGAAATGAATTTCAGAGCACGTCAGGTGAGTGAGGCCAACAATTTATTAAGATAGGGAGAGAAGAGAAATGGGAGAAAATTACAGGTCACAGGTCCCCGATAGAAGGTAAGGAGCTGAAGAGTGATAGAGAGGGCTGATTTATAGACTACAGTCTCCCATAATAGATTATAAATGCCCAGGCCCAGGTTTTACTTGCGTGTTGGTCCTTGAAGGGGGCACATGGTGTGAGCAGGGTGCAGAAGCCATGAGGGCCCCAAGCAGAGCACTGAAGCCACCGGGAGCATAGCAGGGGGTGACAGGGGACAGGAAGAGGAGCAGAAGGGGTGATTTGACCTTTGCTCTTGCCTTTTAAATTGTTAATTATTACACCCCTTTGCTAATGGCATGGGAGGAGTCCCAGGTGTTTGCTGTTTTGATTGATTACCCCACCCATCAATCCCCAGGTGGGGCCAAAGATAATGCCCAGGGAGACTATCCAGAGACATCTCTTGGGAATCTCATTCTGTGTGGTGGAAATCTGGCAGGATCTCCCAACAGCCATCTTGGGTTATCAGTGTCCACGTGGACTTTTCTGCCAGGTTCCAGATCTATCTATTCCTTCCCTATATGAACCCTGCTTCAGTTTCAATGGCGAATTACCAAATGAATGTTATGGTGAATAAATACTTGGAGTTCAAAGAGAGGAAGGAGAGGCCACATGGAACTTTGGAGCATTTGGGGAATATTTTTAGGATAGACCTTATTAAAAGCTAGATGTCACATGTGGAAAAGTGTTGGTTCTCTTTACTATTGGAGAAATGATCATGGAGAAAGCTGAAATAGAGGGGTTATCTGAGTATTAGGGAAGATGGTCACTGAGCGATGTGTTGGCACTGTTTCTCAGGTGAGCTCTCAATACCTCTGAGAAATCATAAGTTATGTATAAGAAATGTTAATATATTTTTGTTCAGATGCTAATCTTAAAAAAATTAATATTAGCATATCTGGGCCCCCACATGATTACTTAACAGAAGGCTACTTCTCAGTTTCTTTGCATCCTTTTATATTTGTGTTCATGATCATGGTGGTACCAAATCATACCACTTTAATCATCACATGCTGATGAGAAAAAAAAAAACAGAAGTAGATAATATGTAAGTAGAGCATTCTTATCAAGTCAAGGCCAAATCAACACCATTCGTACACTGCAGAAATAACTATTTGTAGAACAGAAGTTTGAATAGACAATAATGGTGGCAAAATTGAGTCATTATGTAGCACAGGATAATTTACATGTTACAAATTTGAAACCCTCATGTATAGGGGTGATGTTCACATTACGAGTGGCAACTTAGATTCAGCAAAACAATTTCAATTTTCACATTAACTTAATGTAGTAAATTTGAATTCTATTGTTTTTTAGTGTTTGAGATATAATTTATAAGTTCAATTTGGTTTTACTATTATATAAAATTTATAAGCATAAGGAGTCTAAACTTAGTTTTATGAGCAATGTGATTATTGTGTGTGACTGTTTCCAGGCTTCCCACCCTAACCCCTAAAAAAGAAAACTATATTTACTCACTTAGCTTATCCCTGCTCCCTCCCCTCCCCTACAATCCAGTGGAGGGTCTGTTTCTGAGCCCATGAATTGGAAACACCACCGCCATGGTAGGGGAAGCCCTGCAGACTCAGTAGACACCATCAAGTACCTGGATGTAAGAGGAGCCCAAGCTTGATATTAGTGTCTATTTGATCCCTAGTTGGATGCTTTTGTGTAGGGTACAAACTCCTCAACCACACAAGGGGGTCTTCAACTGGATCCCTGAAGTGAGAGGAGAAGGGGGAATTTCTTAGTAAGAGAGGCAAAATCTACATAATAAAGAGCAGAGAGAAAGAAAAAAATCACAAGTTTGGGGAGCGGAAGTTTGGTTTTGGGGGACTGGAATTCTCTTTTCAGTGCAGTGGCAAGATGAGCCTGTTCATTCTGTGCTTAAGGGCAAATGGGAATCTTCTGGGTTAGGTAGGTCTTTAGATATTCCCATCAGTATGAGCTGCTTATATACAAGTTCCTCTAATTATGGACTAATGGAATTAAACACATGGAAATCTCTTTAAAAAGACATTAATTTCAAAGGAGATAGCATCTATACCTATATAGAAAAAGGAAATATTTTCTCAGGTAAAAAGGTACTCTACCCAGCTCCAGTCCAAGCCAGGAGCTGCTATTATTTTCTGGAGTAGGAGAATTAACATTTGATTTCTTTCCTGCTTTGCCTGGGGGTGCGTACCAGAATAATAAAGGAAATACATTAGGCTTGAGTAGTTCAAGATTCATTAGGGTCACAATTTTCCCATTGTATTAGCTAAGTGGAATTTTATGGTAGCCCTGTCTGTAGGAAGAAACCCATATCAGAGAAGGCACCTAGCCCCTAGGTAAGATGCAATTCACTAGGCATAAAAAATATAATTAGCATCCTGTCAATTGTACATTTCAAATAGCTCTCTCTGCTGCCGATTCCTCCCCATCTCTACCTTCTCTCATCCCATCTTGCTTTTAACTGGAACCGTTGCTGCAGGATGTGTGTTCCCCGCTATTGTTTATATCCACTCATTATCTTATGATTAAATCCTGCTATGTGCAGGGCTCTGTGTTAGATGCTGCAATGAGCCTGACAGACACAGGCTCTGCCTTTGTAGAAGTTGCAGCTCGATAGAGACAATAAGTAAGTAACCTCACAAACAGCTAGTGTGATAGGGCTTTGGGGTCCTATTACATGCGAATGGAAAGTCTAGGAGCTCAGAGAAAGACACCCAGAGGAGCCCCAAGGGCTGAGACCTAAAGGTTGAAGAGAAATTCAGCAATCAAGGACCGGGAAGAAGGGGGGTGGGACAAGAAATTTCCAAGTAGAAGAGCGGAGAAGCTGAGTGGTGCCCAGGAGAAGTAAAGACCTTTAATATTGCTGGCACATAGGGGTTGGGTGGGGTCAGGTGGGTCTGGTGGGAATAGGTGAAATGAGGTCAAGGCTGGCCTCAGTCTCAGATCAAGAAAGGCCCTGAAAACCAGAGGAAGAAGTGGGTCTTTATTCTAGGAACATTTGGAAGGCAATCAAATGCTTTTTAACCTGGGAGTGATAAGATTGGCTTTAGAGTGGAGCATTCCTTCCAAGTGGTAGCTAATCTTTCTAAAAGTACAAATCTGATCTTGTTGAAAAACTTCTATCGACTTTTTAATGCCATCAGAATGACATCTACATTTTTAATACTGTTTTTCAAGACTTCTCTTGAATAATCCCAGCTGACTTCTCTAGGCTCATCTGTGATTCACTCCCCTCTGTCCTCCACCCGCCACCCACCCCAACTCTCCCAACTCCCATCCAACCCCTCCTCCTTTGCTCTAGACTAGGGACACTGAAAATTTTTTTTAATTCAACCTAAAAATAATTTTCAACATTTTATAATGTGATCCAATATGTGCATACAAACATATATGTTGTTTTAGTTTCCTAGGCTGCTTAAGCAATTACCATGAAATGGGTAGGATTAAACAAAGGGAATTTATTGGCTCATGGCTTTGACGCTATGAAAATGTCCAAATCAAGGCATCATCAAGGTAATCCTTTCTCCTCAAAGACTGTCGCGTGCTGTGCCGGCTGCCAGTGATCCTTGGCTTCTCCGTTACTTGGCAAGGCACATGGTGGCATCTCCTGATCTCTGCCTTCTCTTCTGAGTTCCTTCGATGTCCAGACTCTTTCTGTGACTTTCTCTCTGTATGTATTCATCCCATTTATAAAGGACTCCAGTAATAGGATTAAGACCCATTCTAATTGAGCTGGGCCACAAATACCTTAACTGAAGTAACCTTATCAAAAGGCCCTACTTAAAATGGGTTCATACCCATAGGAATGGATTAGATTTAAAAACATGTTAAAGATAGAGAAGCGTTGGATTCCTATAGGTTCTTGGCTATGTTGCATAAATGAATTTAAGAACATGCCAGTTTAGTTAGGCCAGTAAAAAGAATTTACTTGGGAAATGAGGGAAAGAACAGAGCTTGCTGAGAAATGGGAGAAAAAGATAGAAATACACAACAAGATCTGTTATGGGCTCCTCTAGGCAGAGAGAGCAAGTTCTGCTTTGTATGATTACCTTTTAAACTGTTAATTATTCCTCTCCCTTGCTAATGGTAAGTGGATTAGGCCCTAGCTGTTGTTGGTTTCCCCACCAATAGTAGGGGCCAATGGTGAGGACTGTTTGGAATATCTGGGGCCAAGGGGATGTCCCGGAAAGAGAAATTGGGACCTCAAGGTTAAACTCAAGGTCTCAGTGAGGTCTTGCAGCCATGTTGTCTGTCTGCTATGTTGTGGCTTGTATCCTCGTTATTCTGTACTATCTTGACTCAATTCCTCTGTCAGAGAGTTTGCGCTCTTATTCTTAAGGGAGTGCTGAAGGGCAGTGATCATTCTTCTGTAGTTAATTCCTGCTGGTTAGGGCAGTAGTCCCTGCCTGACAGGGCATAAACCTCTCTGCCTATTCTATTGAGGTTGAGGGAAAACGGGTCCGACACTGTGGTTGGAAATGGCTGAAATCCCCGTGTTACTAATATCTTGTTTTGGAAGGCATTGATTCTGGAAGAAATAAACTTAGTTAGAATTTTGAAGATACATGACCCCACTAAAAGGATAATGATGGTGGTAAGTGGGCCTGAAAGGGGACCAGCTATGACATACTGGACTGCGAGAATGAGAAAGTCCAGGTGCCTCCAGAGGCTGCATCCCCCTGAAGTTGGTGGGCTTCATCTTGCAGGTTTTAAATGCTGTTTAGGACTATTTGGAGCAATTTATATAAAAACAGCATTTTTTTTCTTGAGAAATAGACATGTGTTGTTCCCCCCCCCACCCCCTGCTGCTGTTAGCATGTTAAGTGCTCTGCGATTTGGCAGTACCACAGCAGCAAGAGAGTCTGTTGCTGTTTTAGGACTTCTACTGCACAGCTAGTTTCTTCTAGGCTGTTAGTTAGCTCCAGGGAGAGATTATAACAGATATTGGGGTTTGGTATAAATTGCCAATTTCAGTTTTCCATGGCGGTGGTTATTTTTAAGACAGCTAAGAGGGGGACGAGAAGAGGCATTTCCCTTTTAGTTATTGTATAGGGAAAAACTACAGGAAATGAAAACAGACAATATTTCTTAAGGGGTGTCTGGTTTGCCCTCCCCTAGCAATAGGTGTTTGGGCTAGAGTTGGAACAGCTGGCTTTAACACAGACACTACTTAGCTTTGACTCTTGAAGAGGTATTTCAGGCCATCCAATGACTGACACTCGTACATCCCGTCAGGTGCTTGTGGTGAGCTGAGACTTCCTTGGGCAGCTGGCTTTACTGGGGATAAGTGCACCCAGCTGGCAATTCCTTTAACTTTAATAGCTGTGGGGGTGATCAGAAAGACAGAGTAAGGTTCCTTCCATTTTGGCTCTAATTGAGAGTGAGGCCTGTTTCCCTGCCAGGTTTTGCTCAGAACCTGGTTTCCAGGTTCTGGGTGAAGAAAGTTTACCCACAGACAATTTTGAAGGGGATAAGCTGAAGTGGGTCCTAGCCACCTCGTTTGCTATTTCCTCTCTGGTGGGAAATGCTTAGCCCTGGCAGGATGGCATGTGGGTCTGCCAGTCCTCCCCAGTGTACGAGTGGGACAGGTTCTGGAATAAAGGCTAGGAAGGAGACCTGAGTTAAGCACATTCATTAACTACTTAGGAAATGAAGTTTACCAGGACTTTTAACATGTTCAGTGTTCCCCTGCATATGATTTAGAATAGGAAAGATATCAATTATCAGGCATATAGGTACAGTACTTAATACTTATCAATGCACTAACTAATGCATAAGTTTCTCTTTGAGCTGCGACTAATAGATCTAAGCTCCAGATCTGTAATACCATACATGTTATCTCTTCATGGGAACAGGCTGTAATGCCAATTGTGTTTAAGTTCTACTTACATCGCCCTGGTAATCATTGCTTCACTTGATATGCCCTTCATGAAACAGCCAGCATGCTGCAGCACAGTTGACCCTAGAGAGAAGCTAGGAAGGTAGGTTCCAATATTTCACTGGCCTGGTGCATATTACCCTTTGACACTATGAAACAGAGCCAGTTTGGAGGCAGTGTCCATTGTACATTTGGCTATATTGAGCCATTGCTGGCTTCTGCAGGAGTATGAAACTGCATCATAGTCTTGATCCGCTGCAGGAATATATTAGTCAGCCAAAGGGGTGCTGATGCGAAATACCAGAAATCTGTTGGCTTTGATAAAGGGTATTTATTTGGGGTAGAAGCTTAGAGTTACCAGGCCATAACGCATAAGTTACTTCCCTCACCAAAGTCTGTTGCCACATGTTGGAGCAAGATGGCTGCTGACGTTTGCAAGGGTTCAGCCTCCCTCTTCTTCTTAAGGCTTCATGGTCCCAGCTTCTTCCAATATCAGCTGTAGGCTGGGACAAATCTTGTCTCTCTCCCAGGGCTTGTTTCTCTCCGAGATGAGTTGCTAACAGCTTGTCTCTCTTCCCAGGGCCCCTGCCTTATCTAATGAAGCCTTCTCTCTTTCCTCGCATATCTGCTACAATATGTATTTAATTCCTGGGGCTCCAGCATTAAAACTCCAACATCAAAACTCCAACTAACTCCTTTGCTGTGTTTCTCCTACTTTCTCCAATGCCCTACTGACATGGCCCAATCAAAGCCTTAATTACTTTTTAATCAAGTAAAACTGAAACTTCTGAATCCAATACAACCTAATATGCCCATACACAGTCCAGTATCTATTTTTGGAATTCATAAACAATATCAAACTGCCACAAGGAACATAACAAGAGATGTAGTAAATACCTTTATTGTTTTAGGGGTCAGTGGCCAACCTGGCCAATAACTCAAACAGAAAGGCAAAATGCAGTATATTGAAGCCCTGGTTTGAATGTGTAAGAGAATTTGACAATACTTAGGTCTATCTCTTTTGATTTTTATATACTTTTTAAACACTTCTAATGCAATGTGTGACATATCAAATGAACTTTATTTTAGTACTTTGCTTTTTACTTCAACACCTTTACCATTATGGCATTAATTAATAGGTATTTTATTTTAGCAGCATAGGAAAAACTACTTTCTCAATCATTTTATGAAAACTGAAGAATCCCAATGGAATCAAGGCAATCTTTCCTTACCACCACTTTAACATGGAGATTGAGGTGGCTGCTGACAAATTTCCCTGTTATGAAGTTACTTTTTGCTATTAATATTAATTTAGGTTTTTAATAAATGGCTTTCTGGAATTAGTCATTTAAATACTTCAGTTTAAAAGATGTTTTTACAAACTCTTTATAATTAACCATAACTGAATAGACTGGTTACTTTACTTTAAAATAAGCATATTAAATTACAGTTAGCAAAACAAATAAAAAAACAAACAAAACAAAACAAAACAAAATTACAGTTAGCAACCAATGAAATCTACTTTATCCATTTGAGGGCAGACCTAAATTTCCTTTTGTAATTTAATTTCATTAAACATGAACTTACAACTCATCATTTTAAAGGTTTAATACATATAATGTTAATTTATTTACTTGGTATTCTATAAACCAGGGAGATAACACCCAAGCCAAATAAAATTGAAATCATTAGCTTATGCAAGGAATGTTCTTTGTCCTTCCTTTATAGGAGGCTTAAAACCTCTTTTCTTTAATAATATTATAAAACTGTGAATTATCTTAAAAGCATACTAACTGCCAGGTTTGGGAATATATTACAACTGCTTAATTTGTTTTAATCATAGTTTAGAAAAGATTTTTTTATCGCTTTTAAGGACTTTTCCTTTATTTACTGAAATTTGGTAATAGAATTATTAACCACCCTTATCTTAAGGCTGGTAAAATGTTTAAAGTGGGGAATTACAGGGCAAACTGATTTTTAATCCCCCCTGATTAGAAGGATTTAATTTGTCACATCTAGCCCCTCCCTCAGAGCGGTTGCAAAGAGAAGGCCCTGGGGACTGGGTAGGTTAAAGAGCTCAGGATTTTTCCCTTTTCCAATAGTTAGTATATTCAGGTTTCTTTATGATCCTTCCATCTTGCTTAGCCCTAATTTGGGCTCTGGGTAACTTTCATTCACATATATAAGTGCAGCCCAGCAGCTGCCTGGGTTGTTATCTCTGAGGATTGGGGAAGCGGACTTCCCACCTCCGAATATTAGGATTCCTCAAAGAAGCAATTCATGAGAGAAACCAGTTTCCCTGAGGCTTCAATGACTTCAGTGAGTATATACTGGAATAAGTCTTGTTCATCCAAGGTCTGCCAAAGTCAAAATGGGAAAGAAGCAAATCTCTGAGGTAAAGGAAAATGTTGTAAACTATATTTTAAAGCATTGGGGGCATTTTACACACCTAGCTCAAGTTTAGGGAAAGACTTGACTTTAGCATCACCTAGACACAAAGCTCCCAGTGTCTGTCCATGGCATAAACTTCATGCAGGACCCTCTAGCTTCGCTCATCCAGGAAAATCCCTGGGCAGCTAGGTACAGAGCTAAGGGGTCTAGAGAAGCCCTGTCCCTGACAAGACACAAATTGGGGCTGCTCTGGGGTTGCATCCTATTAGTTACTTCCCACAAGAGGTAAAACCCTGCAAGCCTTTTTAAAAAATATATATTTTTATTTTATTTTTAAAAAAGGCATGTAGATTACATAAATGTTACATAAAAGTATGGGGGATTGATTCCCATATGTCCTGCTTCCTACACCTTCCACATTTTCCCACATTAACAACATCTTTCATTAGTGTGGTACATTTGTTACAATTGTTGAAAACGTTTTGGAGCGTTGCCACTAAGCATGGATTACAGTTTACATTGTAGTTTACACTCTCTCCCGCACATTTTTGTAGGATATGGCAAGATATATAATGGCCTGCATCTGTTGTTATAACGTCATTCAGGACAACTCCCAGATCCCAAAAATGACCCCATATTTCACTTGTTTTTCCCTTTCTCTGCCCACAGAACCTCCAGTGGCCACTGCCTCCACAGAAATGATATTTCTTCCATTGCTAGACTCACAATAAGGCCCACTCTACCTCTAAATGAGAGGGGCCCTGCAAGCCTTTTTTTGCTGGAAGCAGTGAGCCCTGCTCACTCTCCCATGTTCTGGGGATTGGGAGCTTTGTTTCTGGGCATCCCCAGAGCCTTAGAGATCTTGGGGGCATCTGGGTCTGGTTCCCAAACCGAAACAGCCAAGCCGAGCTGATCCTAGGAAAGGGGCTCACTAGAAACCTTTAAACACTTTTGCCTGCTTTGCAGTGGCCTTAGGAACTGGTTATGATTGAGCTCACTCCATAGCCACTTCCAGGGGCCAAGTTCCTCAGTTAAACCAGACATTAACAGCCCATAAAAAACTAGAGACTAATTGTCCTGTGACTTGCCGGCAAACATCCTCTGGGACCATCCCCCCACCCCAGACAATTTCCGGAGCTCTCCAGGGTAGAGAAGGAATAAAGCCTCAGGGTATTGCTGAAGGTGGGGCTTATGCCTCTAACAAATGCATTTTCAGTTTCTAAGGCATTCTAAAGCATCTCACAGACTCAGAAGGAGGACAGCAGTAGTCAGAAGGTCAAAGCACTTTTAATTAAAAAGAGTTAACTAACTATCTAAGGAAATAAAATGGGTGCAAGCCATTCTGAACTCACAAAGAGAGCCTGGTAAACTCCCTGTGGACTCCTGCTCAACTTAGGCCATATATCCAGTGAGGTCTCAAGGGTGGTTTCCC